>CAHIKZ030002112.1:2022500-2080000 GCA_903632075.3 Acanthosepion pharaonis
AGAACTTAAAAAAAGAACTATCAAAATAAAAGGGCCTTGAAAGCGAAATCTCTAAAATATGACGCATGTGGACATTAACAATTATAGTTGTAGTTGGAGCCCTCGGATTGATTGGAAAAGATTTCAATAGACTCATTGAAGAAATTCATCTTAGCCCATTCCTTAAAAATTAAAAAAAATGTACTCACAAGTACAGCCCACACCTTATCTAAAATATATGTGATTTTTTTTTTCTAAAACTACTCAGTGAAAAATTACGTAATGCCATTTCTGACCTTTGGTCTCTAATCTGGACCCGGAAAAAATGAGTATACATCAAAAACCAAAGCAAATAAAATGATGATTACAATAATAATTACAAATCACACAAAGAGAACAATCAAAGCTAACCACACAGACATCGTGTCCAGAGACCTCAAAAATAGATCAAAATCTTATCATCATAGCTCTACCTGCAGACTGTAATGTATCTTTGAAGATATTCAAAACGTATCAAAGATGAAATGAAAATCTGAAAATAGGGTACAGGAGGACATTAAAAATTCCAGTAGTAATTGGAGCACTCGGTTTGAATGGAAATGTTTTCGATAGATTCATTGAAGAAATCCCATCGTCACATTGTGCGTCTTTTAACGGATGCACAAATTGTCTGGATTCAAATAGATTGATAACCTAGACTAGTTTATTTTATTCAATCATTTCACCCCATAAAGATAATACACTCACTAATATGCAAACAGTTACTGAGTGTTAGAGAATATGACAAAAATATATGACTAGAGAAAGAGGATAATAGACGATTAAGAATAAAGAAACCAGAATATAACGATTAATACTGCATTTCAATATTTGAAGACAAGAAGGGATATAGTTTAAATTGTAAGGTAGACTGATATTAATGCACACTAGCCGTGGGTCAACTAATAGACGTTCTAGAAACCTGAGCTAAATTTTAGATGTGCTGTGTTGTCAGCAAAATTTGCTAACTTCATTGGAAATTGGTCAATTATTATAAACTGTTCATTTTATTTCTTAAATGAATTACACTAGTACAGCATACATGTGTTGGACTCCTCCTTATTTTCCTAAGTGTTCACTAGGGCACGCTCTGCCTATACTATAAATACTGTGCGATTTATTGCCTCGTTCTCTTTTTACTTTCAGCGGACATATTTAAACGATGTGATCTCTCGAGAGATTTGCGTTTTGCCCACTTGTGGGAAAACGCCATGAAACACACACACACACACACACACACACATCCAAGTACGTACGAAAATTCATCAAATATGAACTGACACATTTTATAGTTCACCAATAGAAGGGTTAACCAATCAGAAGGATCAAAATATTCAATGCGACGTGTATAAAGGCTGCCATGTTTTTTCCCCGAATACTCACGGCCAGCCTTTGATATCGAAGACTGAAGAATTACGGAACAGTTGCTGCTGCTGCTATTGGCGATATAGTCAGATTTAGTAGAGTGTCTCACCTCGAGAGTATTAATCTTTAACGTTGTTTCATTGAACAGATTACGTACTCCGCTGTATTCTATACTCATAGACTATGGTGAACATGGTTAACATAAACTTACTTTTATTTTTGCGCACAAACACAATTGTTGATGTGTTTGTCATCTGCAAATTTTTTGTTTTGTTTTACTTGTATATATATATATATATATATATATATATATATATATATATATATATATATATATATATATCGGTCTTGTTTGTTTTCTTTACATCTTCGCTTGGACACAGCTTGAGTCCGCCATATTCTTGTAGTGGACCTTTTACCATTGTATCTGGAGTTACGCACGTAATTTAACAACACGTAAAACCATTCTCTGCTACATGCATCTCATCTAAATAAAATATAATCATAATTAATTGTAGATGGCGACTTTTAATTTTAGAAATGCCGACGGCATCAAAGAGGAAAGGCCCCAAGAAATGGTGCAGAAAGACTCCAAGATGAATAAGACTTGTATATAGCAATGCATTAAATACGCTCAGGTTGGCAAAAAATGTGCTACATTTATATTGCATGAATTAATAATTCGAAGCTAAAGATGACTGCAGGATAAGAAAGTCTGTGACGTCCCCCTCTACAGCCTTCGCTCGCTCCTCGCTGCTTCGTTCGGGTGTCGCCGCTCCAAACGTGACGTCCGCCTGTTTGCGTCAGTCGTGTTGTCCCGTCCTGTGACGACCAACTGGCTTGGTATCGGTCGCGGCACCAAAATGTGACGTTCTAACCTTTTTCTAGCCAATCGACAAAACTCACTATATAGTTGTTTCCTTGTGCAGTTTCCCCATATGGTCCTGATACATCCATACTCACTTTCTCGAAGGGGAAGTTCGGCACGTCCATCTCCTCCAATGGTGCCATTTCCTGCCTTCTGCTCTGCGACTGGCACACTACACAGCTCGAACATAGTTAGTGACCCTCCGTACAGTTTGGGCCAATAGTACTTCCTTCCTATTAGATCACATGTCCTATCAATTCCCATGTGACCCAACCTCTCGTAGCACTGTTCCAATATCTCTGGTCCTAAACTTTTGGGCACATACAACTTGGGCTTGACTTCTTCATCCCTGCCTGAGAGATAATACAGCCTTTTCTCTATTATGGCATACTTGGTGGTCTCTCCTGCCTCCACCTTTTCTCTAAGGGCAGCTATTTCACTGTTTGCCTGCTCCTTCCCAATTCTTTCTGTCCAGTAGGGATCTGTTATTATCTGTGCGTCCCCTTCCTCGTCCGATTCTAACATAGGGCGATCTTTTAGCTTATTAGAGTTAATTACTTTATCATCTACTCCTTGCTCTACTTTTACAGATCATTCTTCCAGTTGTTTCGGTATTCTTGAGAGTAAATCTGCACACGTGTTTTCCTTCCCTGCCAAATGCTCTATCTTACAGTGGTAGCCACTTAACTTAAGTGCCCACTGTTGAATCTTATTATTTGTCCATTCTACCTGCAATAGGTACTGCAGAGGCTTGTGGTCTGTTTTTATAGTAAAGACCGCACCATTCAAGTAGTAGTCCAGATTTTGGAGAGCATACATGATAGCATATGCTTCTCTTTCTATTACTGGCAATCTCTGTTGTGTCTCTGAGAGATTATGAGAGAGAAAGTATATCGGTACCTCCTCTGGTATGCCTGGCACTGGTCCTTCTTCATCGGGACACGGCTGGGTAAGAACTGCTCCTACACACTGCTCACTGGCATCACTGTATAGTACCATGGGCTTGCTGAGGTCTGGGTACGTCAGCAGTGGGACGGCTGTCAACAGTTTTTTTTAACGTATCAAATGCCCGTTGACAGTCTTCTGTCCACTTGAACCTAGCGTATTTCTTCGTCAGGGCTACTAGTGGTATGGCAATTCTCGAGAATGCCGGGACGAATCATCGGTAGTAACCTATAGCTCCTATAAAGTCTCTTCTCTCACTGTCTTAGGTTCTTGCATTTCCTTTATGACTTTCACCTTATCCATGTCGGGTTTAATACCGTCTCCGTTTATAACAAAGCCCAAATATCTAGTCTCCTCCTTCAGAAACTGACACTTCGACAATTTCAATTTTAAGCCGTGTTTTCCTAACCTTCGCAACACTTGTTTTAGATGGAAAAAGTGTTGTTCTACTGTTTCTGAAAATATCAAAATATCATCCAAATATGCCATGGCAAAGCTGTCGTATCCTCCTAACACTATTGACATCAGCTGTTGGAAGATTCCTGGGGCATTAGCTAAATCGAATTTCATCACCCTGAACTGAAACAGTCCTAGGTGACACGCAAATGCAGCCTTCTCCTTGTCAGCCTCATCAAGGGCTACCTGCCAATACCCGGACCTCAAGTCCAACGTAGAGAAGTACTTCACTTTCCCTAACAATGCCAATATGTCATCTATTAGTGGCAATGGCACCGCCAACGGCTTCGATATAGAATTCAGTTTCCTAAAATCTACAAAAAAACGGTGCCCGCCATCTTTCTTACCTACTATTACGATTGAAAAGCTCCAAGGGGAGATCGATCTTTCGATCATCCCAACTTCCAACATCTCTTCTACTGCCTCTTCTACAAGGGGTCTTTTATGAATAGGTGTCCGGTAGGGTTTTACTTTCACAGGGCGGTGATCGCCGGTGTCGATTTTCATTTTGACTGTGTGAGTCTGACACAATTCCTAATGTGACTGGGCCACCACATCTCGATTATCCTCAGCAGACCTTCCACCCTGGTTCTAAATTGATCCGGTGCTAATATATCTTCGTCCACTATGCCTTCTGTTTGCTCTACGAGTTTTCCTCGTTTCTCTTCAAATCTCACCCGATTCAGAGTCCGTAGGGGTAGTGCTTTTCCTATCTCTTCCCCTCTCTTAACCTTTATAGTCTTTTGGGCCTGGTTCACCATCATAATGGGCACTAATTCAGCTGCCTCCACCACCACCTCACACAGAGTTACCTCATTTTCTTCTAGGCCCTACCCTTCTACAGGGACCAACTGCAGGGTTCCTTTTCCTATTTTCTTCCCTGACATTAACCTACCCTTTCCCGACACCGCCGTTCTGGGGGGTAGCTTTACATCTTCCTCCACCACTATTGTTATATCTTCTTCCGGTGGGCATCCCAATGGCGTTCTCTCGCCATTTACTATCAACACAGTGGGGTTGAACTCTATTTGTGCCCTCTGGCTCCGGAGCCAATCTTCTCCCAAGATTGCCTCCGTACACAGGTTGGGGGTTACGTAAAATTATGGGTGCTTCTTAATTTCTCAATCCTCACAGGGAGCCTCGCCATCCCTTTTATCTCCAGGGCGGGCTCCATCTGCTTGTGTGACCTCTATGTCCGCTTCCCGTAACCCACTCTTCCGTTTCACTCGCCTGTATGCTTCCTCTCTCAGTAATGAAGCAGACGCTCCTGTGTCTACCAGGGCTTTCATCGCCCTACCCCCTATCTCTGTTTTACAAGATAGCTCCTTCTCTTGCGTCAGCGAAGAGAACACTTGGGCTTTCTTTTTCCTGGGTTTCCACCTTTGGGTCATCCCAGCCATAGGCGCCGGTAGCAACAAATAGCTTTCACTATTCTCACGAGGGGGAGTTCTGCGTTTTCTGCACCTGGGCGGTCCCGGCTGGACCTCTCCCAGTCTCCTGCGGCTGTTCCTAAGAATACAACTCCTCTTCAGGTGCCCTGGTCTCCTACAAAACCAGCACCTTCTTGCCGGACAGTTTACCGCAAAGTGGCCCACCTGACCACATGTTCAACATTTTGCTCTTCTTTTCTACAACTGGGCCACCCTCTCGTTTATTCCCGGGGAGACCTGCCCTCTACCTAAGTGGCTCGCCTGACCACAGGTCCAAGGTTTTACTTCCTTTCTTTTTAACTGGGCCACCCTCCCTCTTAATTCCGGGGTGGACCGCTGGCTTTTCCCTGGTTTTGTCTCTTGGGCTCGGCCTTTTTTTTTATTAATGTCGGTGGGGCACCTTTTCTCAACCCGCACCACTTGGCTAGGTGTCCCTTCTTTCCACACCTAGTGCACTTATCCTGTTCGAAGTCTGGGGCAAACCCCACTTGTCGGACATTCCGCTGCTCTGTGGTCCTCATGCCCACAAGTCCAGCAGACCAGTCTGTATCTACCCGGCGTGGGCTTATAGAACCCATGCCTTGTTGACCCACCTTTTCTATTGGGGTCCTCTTCCCACACCTCAGGCTCATCTACCTCCAGCTGGACCCTCCGATTCCACGCAGGAGGTCTTCCTCCTTCCCCTTTCTTCCGACCTCTTGACTCAGTACCTGTCTCTTCCCACACCTTCTCACCTTTTCCCATATACCCTGGCTCTCATCATATGCCAAATATAGGGTCTCCTGGTCTGTGAGTTCATATATAACTCTGCTCTTATCCAAGATTGCCAGCCAGTTTTGGAAATCTCTCCCACTCCCGTCAAACGCCGGGACCCTCGGTCCACCCAACAATCCTATCAGGTCAGCTGGCAATCCCTGTCTAACCCCATCTTCCTCCCCCACTATTCTATCTGATTCATAGTCTGACATATTTAAAGAGAAAGAAAATCTGAGCAGCAACAATCGAAATTTGGGAGATCAAACAAAGTGTCCTACCTGACAGACGATTTTCCTCTCGTTCCTCTCAGGTTCCGGGTCGTTGCACTAGAGCCTCTGGAACCGTATAGCTATAACCAACCAAAGTCCTTTGGTTCCTACTCTAGTTTGTCTAGATTTCAGTCCTTGAGACGCCGTCGTAGTCGAAACTTTTTCAGCAACTCCTGCTGTCACGGTACTAATTGTGACAGTGGCTGTTCCCGGGTCCTATCCTGTGGTCACGGCACCAATTGTGACGTCCCTCTCCACAGCCTTCGCTCGCTCCTCGCTGCTTCGTTCGGGTGTCGCCGCTCCAAACGTTACGTCCGCCTGTTTGCGTCAGTCGTGTTGTCCCGTCCTGTGACGACCAGCTGGCTTGGTATCGGTCGCAGCACCCAAATGTGACGTTCTAACCTTTTGGTGATTCGGATGGGAATCTGGTTAGATTCGATATCAGCCTCGTCGTTGCCAACTCGCTTCCAACGTCTGGTTACCAAAGTAACTGCGTTGATCTCCAGTCCGCCTACCAACGTTGTGAATTCATCTTAAGCAGACGAAATCAATCAGTCGTTGGGGCCGTAATGCAAATTGAGTTCACATGAGGGTGGTATCACACAAATATGCATAAAAGAAAATAAAATGATGACTCAAAAGTTCAAGGTATCAAAAAAAAGGATAACAATACTTTATATCTGGTTGCTGGATACATAGGACTGCGTCTAACTCCCGACCCGCTATATGGATTGTGACACGTTTTTTTTTGTTAGGTGAGTTTTAACATCTTAAGCTGTCTGTTCTTTAAGAAATTGGTTCTTGGTGTGTCTTCAGGCAATAGTCGAAAAACTTATTTTGGTGGTATGGCTCTAAGTCGCTCTTCAAAATATATTGTTCTTGGATTGAAGATGACTTCGGAAGTTGCGCGAATCTTTCAAGTCAGCTCTGCGAGGCCTGCTTCAACTGAGCACTCTGGATTGAACTCCTCTGAACTGATTTTTGCTCGCTGCGACTTTGCTTATATGGACGCCGACCAAAACCGGGGTGGGTTTGTCGGGGTTGGAGGTTCCTCGATAATTCTAAATCCATATCCACTTCTTTTATTTTTGGTCAGGAATTTTCCACTCCTTTCCATTTTTGGAAGTCTTCTCTTACTCCCACCTTCTCTTATTCTCATATGGATATGTTATCATACTTCAGAGGGGCGTCAACGGTTCTCCCCACTTCTTCGTAGCAACTTCTCATACCTATTCTCTAAATGGGTGGCGGCGGATTCCCCCCTTGCGTCACGTGATTACCTCTGCCTGGCCCTCGTTGACACTCGGCTAATGACGTCCAACCGGGTAGGCGTGATCCGGCTAGCTTTGTTTTAGAAAAAAAATATATCTTGCTCAAAAAAAAATATCTTTTTCCTTTACTTTTCCTTCCTTAATCGCAGCTCTCATCCCCAATGTCACCTGGAATCTATCAATGCCAACTATCAAGTGGGGTAGTCGTCTAGCGAAACACAGTCGATTGTCGTCTTGAAAAACAGTTTCATTTTCCTAGCCGTATTTGCTTTCCTGCTGCCAATTTCTGATAACATAGTTTTATTATCATATCCGAATTCTGACACCCATAGATGTCTTGTCAAAACGGCAAAAACGTAACCCAGGGTTAGCTTCGTGTGCGTTTAGCAGACGACCCATTAAATCCTTTCCCGACAATATTGTTTGCCCCCTCTGAAACAGTTAATTTTTCTTATCTGTCCAAAGCTCTGTATTCACATGGTCCTTGTCAGAGTCCTACGACACTGGTGGTCAGAATTTTCAACATCTTTTTCCATTATCAAAATAACATTGTCGAAATGTCTCGGAGTTTTAGCTAGCCGGTCTGTGGTTTGCTAATTAGATGTTCACCAGCATTAAGTGGCTGTTATCTATCCCCGATAACACAAGTCCGCCACCAGAACATAGTCCATTTTCTTATCCATTTAGAATCTTTCTGCAATGGTAATGAAACCTTTCGCCATTTGCTACTTATCAAAATAACATTGTCAATGTCCCCGGTCGTGGGTGGCTTCTTTTATCATCTAAGCTTATGTCTCGCCTCTCTTTTCCTTTCTTTCCTTTCTCTTTTTCATTTCTTTTTTTTCCTTTTTTCTTTTTGTGCCCCTAAATGGTGTCATAGTCTAACTGATGCGAACCCAGAAAAACAACCCATGTAACATAATTCCCCTCATTTTCCAGCAATACTCAAATATCTGATGCAGATGACGTATGTAAAAGTATTTAACAGAAATAGAATTAAAAAAATTGGTCAAAGCATTCCGAACTTTCAGTAGAAAAAAACATACAGAATCACGTAAATGAATGAGACCAACAATTAAACTCTGAAAGGCGCAATACGTATTACGAGTATTGGAAAACTCATCAAACGACATGAAATGAAAGAAAACATTAATAGAGAAGAAAATTTTCTAATGTAATGTCGTGATTTATTTTCGATCAGTCGCAGATCTTCACGTCTTTGGGTTTTTTTCCCCTTTCAATCTATCTGGATGATAGGGCCGCCAATAAAATAACGATATCTGGGTTTTAGATGAGAGGACATTAGGCCGGGAAAATGTGTTTTTATTTCAGAGAAATGTCTTGAAATATACTGGAGGGACCAAAATTCGCAAAAACCTTAGATTGAGGCGCTACGCGTTATTTAAGTCTTTGTTTTTTTGGGTTTTTTTTTTTTTTGGTGAAGCCTACGTGTTTATACGCTGCTTCTTTATGTATTCAGAAATTTTGGAATATTTCTTTACGTAGATAAGATTTTAGTAAACTCTCATTTATCTCTAAGATTTTCTTGTCTGTACTCTTTCCTTCTCGATAAAACCATTATGACACAAGGAGTCACTGTGAGTGTGATAGAATCGAAGAAAGAAGGAGTTAAATAGGCAGAAGATAAGGATTGACATTGGATTTAAAATTTCGAAAATCAAAGTTGATTCAAAAGCAATAAAACCAAAGATGATTTCACTATGTAGAAATCTGAGAGAAATTAATTTTATTATATTGCTTCTTTTATTAATTTCAACTCTAAAATGATGCGACCTTGAGGTAACAATGAGAAAGCATCAGCACGAGAATAACAATGAAAATATTTATAGACAAAATAGAGGTAGCCTACGTTACGTTGGTGGGAACGTGACTGCAACTTTGATTCCAGGTTAGGACTGATAACCTTTCAGATACTACTTTTGATTTTATCAATAATATCTAAATTCCTAGGAGAAGCAGCAGACTTGATGTGACAGCAATATGCAATGCATTAATAGCGTGCTGGTCTTATGAAGTTGTAAGTTTGTCTAGCATAGCACAGTAAACGAACTTTCCAATCTGCAGACCAAGCAATGTCGTTTGATATAGGATGTAATTTTAGATACAAATTTTGGTCATCTCGCTATAAGCTATCATCAGGTGTCCATTGTTTAGCTGATATGCAATATCTGCTAACAATTGCAATTCTTTCTTCCTATCATGTCAATTATTGTTTCTTCACGCTGAACCATTCTTTCACTACATTTCCCTAGTGATTGACCAATAAATGACAATAATTCGATCATAACAATCTTCTATGGGCACCTCGATTTGATTTAACATTTATCAACCTTGTCTCGATAGAACAATTACGACTGAGTAGTGAGTTCGATCCCGACTGGTTGGGATATTTATAATTAATATAAGATGGCGTCGGCATTTCTTCAACATAGCCCGTTCTTACTGCTTTTTATTATTTAGTATCCCATATTCTATCAATATATTTGCATTATTTCGAACAATGTTTCGAAATAATAAGAATATATGCACAATTATTCATCTCTGAAATTAAATAATTATGTATACCTGTGTTTTCTCGAAATTTAAACACAAACACACAAACACATTTTCATGCACAATTATCGCCAAAACACAGCCAGAAATACAGACATCAGGCACATAGACACAGTAACATAAGAATTACAATTGGAAAATCGTCTGAACAACAATTTTTTTATCTAAATTTCTGAGATGAGGAGTTATTATTATTTACACAACTTAAAAGCGGACTAATTGGTTGTATTTATAAAAAAAAAGTTACGACGGTTCTGCCTTCCGACTTTAATCAGGTGCATGTCGATAAATAATAAAGACATTTTATGAAATATACATTTTACGAAATTATAGAATCATATTATATATCCGGAATAATTACTGAAAGAGTGATTATTGAAACAGAGAATTAAAAAAATAATAACTGCTGAAGAAACGTTACGATAACGGAAGAACAAATTGAAGTGAAATCGTTAATATGCAAGCTTGTTCTGTGTGAGTTATCAAACAATTTTAGGAATTTCAAATATAAAATGGCAAAATAAAGATTCTAGGAGATAGCGACTGTATAAAAACTGATAAGATGACAACGGTAATGTCACAGAATACTAAAATAAATACACAAATATGGGAAGGATATAAACACAATTACATCCAATTGGATTATTTACATTATTTGGACTGTTATCCCCATCTTTGTTGCCATATTCACAATGTTTCGGCCGTTGTATGCTCCGTCATTCTTCAGTTGATTGGGATTTCGAAATGAACCCTCTATTTCGCCCATCGAAAATAAATAATAATAACAGAAAAACTTTCAATATCAGCACCGGTAAAAAATGGTTGCTGAGAGATTAGTTTTATAAGTCCGAAGAATTTATACACAGATGTCCTCATGGTAACATGACCCAGTGGACAAAGACGTTGATTAGATCCAGTGACTAGAGCCAAAGAGTTATGAGTTCAAAAACTTGCTGAACCAAAATTGGACAGTTGATATTAAAAAGAAATAAGTGAGATACCCGGAAGAAGCATGTCACGGGGAACTAGAAAAATCTACCCCGTGGATGAAATAAAGTATTCGGTTCGAAATTTCAAGAAGAAGACCGGAGCATACAACGGCCGAAACGTTGTTAATATGGCAATGAAGATGTGGATAGCAGTCTGAATAATATAAATAATGCAAATAATCATGATACCACATCTCAGAGATATAGACACGCATCCAATTTCAGACAATTAATACGAATTATAGACAATATAAAAATTGCATCTGAAAGTTTAACATATATTTAAAAATAAATATGTAGGCTCTCAGATAAAATAAGTGAGAAACTATAATATGAAAAATATATACAGGATAGAGCTAAATAGTAAATATATCCATTTCAAAGACAAAGCCACAGAATGTCAGTGTGCAAACTGTCTAGACGATCACGTGTGCAAACACAGACATAACATTGTTAGGAGAGTAATACCTCACAAAGTCTATGAATAACCATGCCTCTTAAATCCAGACAAAAATATACAAACCTGAAGCTTTTCTAGCGGGTAGAAAACGTAAAATTTAATGGACCTTTTAAAATTTGGTCTGCCATAAAATTCACAAGTTATTAAAGCAAATAAAGAAAGAAAACTCCGTCAGAAAATGCATATTGGTGTTCCAAAAGAGTGAAAATAAATAAATAAAAACCGAAAAAAATATTTGTGCAACGTAATAATTGGGGTAAAGGAACGTAATAACCATGGGCGGCTACGGTGTGAACAATCGAAACTAAGTGAAATAACATATGAATTCAGGAGATACTGAGCATAATTGCGGACACAAGATACCAGGAATGAGACACAAGATATACTTTGTTAGAAGCCTTGACGGCAAAATGCAAGCGAATTTATAGAGGTAAATTTTTTTCATCAAATTTACAATACAAAAGAATAAGGAGATGTTTTGAGAAAATGGAAAATAATTGCGGATATAAGATACCATTCAATGAGATTTCAAGATTGGTAGATTTTAGAAGCCTTATTTCTATCATACACACAACATGCAACACGAATTTATATATATATATATATATATATATATATATAAATATATATATATATATGTATGTATGTATGTATGTATGTATATATATACAGTGTATCACAAAAGTGAGTACACCCCTCACATTTCTTCAAATATTTAAGTATATCTCTTCATGGGACAGCACTGAACAAATTACCTTTTGACACAATGAAAAGTAGTCTGTCTGCAGCATATATAACAGAGTTAATTTCTTTCCCCCTCAAAATACCTCAAAATATCGCAATTAAAATCTAAATCCCTGGCAACAAAAGTCAGTACACCCCTAAGAAACTACACCCCTAAATGTCTAAATTGAGTATTGCTTTTCATTTTCCCTCCAAAATGTCATGTGACTCATTAGTGTAACTATGCCCATGTGTTCATGGGGAGCAGGTGTATTCAAATTTGTAGTGCAGCTCTAACACTCTCTCTTACCGGTCACTGAAAGTTTCTAACATGGCACCACATGGCAAAGAACTCTCTGAGGATCTTAAAAAACATATTGTTCCACTACATAAAGATGGCCAAGGCTACAAGAAGATTGCCAACAGCCTGAAACTGAGCTGCTGCACAGTGGCTAAGATCATCCAGCATTTTAAAAGAGCAGGGTCCACTCAGAACAGGCCTCGGGTAGGTCGTCCAAAGAAGCTGAGCGCACGTGCTGAACGTCACATTTAAATGCTTTCTTTGCATGATCGGCGTAGGAGTGCTGTTAGCATTGTTGCAGAGATTAAAGAGATTGGGATTCAGCCTGTTAGTGTTCAGACCATACGCCGCACACTGCATCAAATTGGTGTGAAGGCAATACACAAGAAATCCCGCAAACAGTTTGCTGAAGACATGTCAACAAAGCCCATAGATTACTGGAACCATGTCCTATGGTCTGATGAGACGAAATTTAATTTATTTGGTTCTGATGGCCTTAAGCATGTATGGCGGCGACCAGGTGAGGAGTACAAAGATAATTGTGTCATGCCTACAGTCAAGCATGGTGGTGGGAATGTCATGGTCTGGGGCTGCATGAGTGCTGCAGGTATTGGAGAGTTACATTTCAGTGAGGGAAACATGAACTTCAACATGTACTGTGAAATACTGCAGCAGAGCATGATCCCCTCCCTCCAGAAACTGGGTCGCAGAGCAGTGTTCCAGCATGACAATGACCCCAAACACACATCCAAGACAACCACTGCTTTACTGAAGAGGCTGAGGGTAAAGGTGGTGTACTGGCCAAGCATATCTCCAGACTTGAACCCAACAGAACATCTTTCGGCCATCCTCAAGCAGAAGGTGGAGTTGCTCAGAGTCTCAAATATCCGCCAGCTCCGTGACGTCGTCATTGAGGAGTGGAAGAGCATTCAAGTGACTACCTGTGAAGCTCTGGTAAACTCCATTCCCAGGAGAGTAAAGGCAGTTTTGGATAATGAGGGTGGCCACACAAAATATTGACAGTTGACATGTATGTTAATAATGACAACTTTTCCTAAGGGGTGTACTCACTTTTGCTGCCAGGGATTTAGCTTTTAATGGCTATATTTTGAGTTATTTTGAGGGAAAAATAAATTAACTCTGTGATATATGCTGCAGACAGGCTACTTTTCATTGTGTCAAAGTGTCATTTTGTCAGTGTTGTCCCATGAAGAGATATACTTAAATATTTGAAGAAATGTGAGGGCTATACTCACTTTTTGATGATATATATATATATATATATATATATATATATATATATATATATATATATATATATATACATTAAAGAAAAACATACCACTTTAAGGATCCATTATAATAATTTATTTCACCAGAGCCCTTTTAACTGCCCATACGTATTATCATGTTATTCTTATATATATATATATATATATATATATATATATATATATATATATATATATATATATATATATATATTTCTGACATCAGTTATGATGTACACTATTTACAGTATTCGGATTATTGCCCTCATCTTTGTCGCCATGTTTATTACAACGTTTCGGCCGTTGTACGCCCTAGCCTTCTTCAGGTGGTTGGATGTCGAACTGAACCCTTTATTTCGCTTACTGGGGTAGACTGTTCTAGTTCGACTTGCTATGTATAATGGATGTCAGTAATCAGTTATCTCCTGTTAATTCCCCTCTCAAAGCTCTGCACTGTCTTAATCGGGTATTGATCTCACACACTTTGGTTTCTCTCAATGCATCTAAATAACGCCTTTATCCACTGTGTCATGTGTCCTTGCGGGAATTTCTGGATATTATAAACGTAATGTCTTCAGCAAATATTTTTGCCAGTGAACGAACGAATATATATATATATATATATATATATATATATATATATATATATATATATATATATATATATCAGGTATAGCATATAAGGAGAGCACAACATCACTGAAAGTAAGAAAATATTTTTACATTAACTTGCTCTTATAGCATATATCTTATCGCCAGCGTCCCAGAGAATACTCTGCCTAGTCAGAGGCAATTGCTGTTAGTCTCGCAATACCGGATGTACATTCCGGCCTATAATACATATTTATGATCTCTTAATACTGAGAACAACTAGACAGCACTTTAGAAAATATTATTTTATATGCAAGATCATACGAACAACATTTCTCATTACCAATGAAATTGCTTAATACTTGTTGATGAGACCAAAAATTATTGATGTGACCACTATCAAACGTTTCTGCAAACCATTAAATATTCTTCAACCCAAGAAGTAATGATGCCTACGGTAAAAATCTTATCAGTTGTTTTATGGTACTTGCTGAATCAGTTTGAAATAAAGAGGCATCAATTATATTTACTAAGATTTCAGCAATGCTCTTGCTGATATTATAGTTTCACAGCTAGCGCAACATTCCAATGATTCACAGCACGAATTGATAAGAATCCCGATGACAAGCAGATGTGTGATAATCAGATTAGGACTACGGTGGATGGGACATAAGAATTATCCTCCTTCTAGACGGATACCTTATCAAAGGAGATTACATATCTTACATGGATCTAATCGCGTTCCTTAGCCCAGGTATTTCTATTGACCAGCGCATGAGTATATATAACTACATACATACAGAATTATATCATGGTTTGACACTCATTTGTTGAGCAAACATCTTCTAAACCTGATAGTTGCAGATGAGAAAAATTTTTGTTTTTCTTCAAAACACACAGACGCAGCCACTGATTAATAATGCAGCTAATTTGAGTGAGCCTCTTAGTTACAGTTTATTGTTTGGTTTTATTTGTTTTATTTTAAGGCATATCAACCTCTATGGGTCATTTAATGTCGACAACTTTTTTTTTCTGGTAATATTTTTGTTTGGTCAAAAAGCTATTTCTGTTAACATTTTTTCCTCAAAAATGTATAGATGGTAAGATTATTTTTCTTCAAAAACGTACAGTTTGTAATATTATTTTTGGCAATAATTTTTTACAAAGTATTTCTGGTATTAGAACCTATTTTTACACTTTTATAATGCTTTTTTACCTCACTTTCGGGGTTAAATATTTGCCCATAGTTGGGACCATAAAAGGCGCTACCACGCCGGGTCAGGGTAGACCTTGGAACACCAGCAATTGAAATATAGTTCCACGGTTTTCAAAACCTCCTGATCAGGGGCCATGCTGTTGGAAGTAGTTTATCGTCTTAGACAGGACGCGGATGTAGTTAATCGTCATAACCAGGACGGTACTGTTTCTGGTTGAGAGCGCATATTAAGTGATGATCAAAGGTTTTAAACAATGCCAGGGCATTTAATCACTCAGTCACGATGACTTGTGATAACGATGGCTTTGTACTTGCAAAATCACCGACAGATTCATAACAGTTATTTGTCCAAAGTTGCACTCAATAGGCTTGACTTAATCTGTGGTATAATTATCTGGCACTTTAGAAAAATTAACATGTATGTGTATGTCTGTGTGTGTATGTCTGTGTGTGGGGGGGATGCGTAATTCAGGTAGCATTTCAAGATGCATGGCTGCACATATGATTCTGGAAATATGTTTCCAGTATTCAGGTAACACTAATCTCGCGTTCAGTTAATGGACTACAATGTAGGTTACAAAATAATCGATCGTAATGCACATATTTTCTTTCCATCATGAAGTGACAGCTACATTCTCCGCGGTACTTTATATTGATGTTTCAAATTACTGCAAACAAAAATGTCCTACAAATGCAGATGTTTGAAAATATGTAAGAAAACAATAGCAGAATTTTAAAAGAGAATTGTCTATTCATTGAAAAAGGATATTCAGACACACATGGGTATGTAAACTATTTAAATGAATCCCGCAAAGAAAGTGACTACTTTAAAAAACACAAAAAACAAGTTATTATACTTTCCCTCATAATATCTCCTGTTTCTCGCTGTCTGTCGAAATGACGCTCCACTTATCCCCCATATATATATATATATATATATATATATATATATATATATATATATATATATATATATATGTATATATATATATATATATATATATATGCGTACATAGAGATATACATATATAAACATACACACACACTCACACATGTATATATATATATATATATATATAGAGAGAGAGAGAGAGAGAGAGAGAGAGAGAGATAGATAGATAGATAGATAGATAGATAGATAGATAGATATAGGAAGAAATAAGAATTACAATTTTAAGAGATGCTATATTTATGGGATAATGTGCTCAATATCAAAGATGAGAGAGTCACATGCACATGCGGCCTGATGATGGCGTTTGGCATGAAATAGTCTGTCACCTTCGCATGTCGACTTCAATGTTCATATATATATTTATATATATATATATATATATATATATATATATATGTGTGTGTGTGTGTGTGTGTGTGTGTGTGAACATTGTAAAAGTGTTAAATATCAGATATTGCATAAGTATTCAACTCATGTCAACTTTATCATATTAAATAATGTTACCAACTGAAATTCAGTTTGACTAAAATGGACTTTTGTACCATTTGACCAACGCAAATTTCACAGTGAGGGCAAAAAATACATTGTTTAAGTGTGGCTATACAAAAATATATTTCATTAACAATATACATATATACATTTCCAAATATATATTAAAATAATGAGAAAGAACTGTAAGATTTATAATACGCAGAACTTATTAATTATTTTTATTTTCAAAAACCAGGGCTCAATACAATTCTGCAAAGTATAAACATTTTAAATTTAGTAATTTAAAAATATGGTCTGATCGCTACACAGTAATTAACATATTTCAAAAACAGAAACATAATGATCCCATTGTGATGTCGACATCACAATGGAATCATTAGACCCTGCAGAATCTTCTGATTTATATGTAATTTTATATTATATAATCTTACAACATATCTTGAAATTAGTATAAATGACATTGCATTGTACCAAGATGTTAGTTTTATTGATATAAAGAACGCTACAATCTTTAAAACATTGAAGAAGGCGAATTTCCTTGATATAACAATAGATCTAATGAATAATATATACATACCTTATAAAAACGCAATACTAATCATTTGTATATACACCTTAAATCTAATCATCCACCATCTAGGAATAAGCATATAATTTTTAATTTTTTTATTTTTAAGTTTATCTATTGAAAGGGAATAAGTACAAATGCAGCAAATGAGAAAATTTTCTGTGAACATAATAATTTCTGTAATAAAGCTATAAAGAATGGTGGCTACAAATGCCCCAAACTCTGTTATATAATAAATGAAAGTGGAAACCATAGAAAAAAACAGAAGTAGAAAAACATTTTGAATACACCGCCATACAGAGAAATGGTAAAAAATAAATTAGGACACAAATTCCGAGCATTATTACTTAAATATTTTCCTAGGGAAACTAAATTTATTACTATTTTTTATAAAAATACCCAAAAATAAAGTTACATTTGTACTGAAAACTTAAAATGATCATTAAGAAACATAATGCTAATATGTTGAGTAAACACATAAAACAAATTCAAGAATTATATAGAAATTATAATAAAAAGCAATGAACATAAAGAAAAATGATGTAACTGTAGTAATCCTCAAAACTGTCCTCTTAATAATAAATGTCATACTGAATCATTAGTGTATCAGTGTAATATCTCATCTATTGAGGATCCAGACAAAGCTAAAGTCTACATTGGATGCACAAGGCATGAATTCAAAATGCGTTGGACCAACATCAAATCCTTTAAAAATAATGAAATACCGAGATGAGACGTCCATATCTAAATATTTCTGGCACTTAAAAGAAGCCAGTAAAACACCTACTGTAAAATGGAAATTAATAAGAAAAACTAGTGTTTGTAGGTCATTAAATGGTATATATCCTTTGTGCATACATGAGAAAATATATACTATTAAGTTTATGGAAAATAATAATTTACTTAATCAAAGAAATGAAAGAGCTATTTTGTAGACACTGTCAAGATATTCCTTAAATAATGATTAAATTTGGAAAAAAAATAAAATGTAGAAAAAGATGAAAATGAAACACGCATATTTATACTTAATCTTTGCGTAATCATTTTAAAATAATAAAGTAATTCGAATATATTTCTTCGTTAAAAAACGTATAGTCTATTAGTTATAAGAAGTAGGAATAATGCATTAAAATTGTAGGAATAGATTTTAAATATTAGAAATACGTGTCACTCATATTCAAAAAATGAAAACAAATTCTTTGTGTATAAAATTATAAATTCAATGGCCAAATAAAAATGCCAAAATTCTTTTTATCATTGAAAAATCCCAGGCGACATGCGAATAACGAATATCATTTGTTGAACAAACACACCTACCCTAAGTTAACTTAAGCTAATTTTGGTAATTTATGTTAAATAAATATGTTGTCTATGAAATTGAATACCCTACCAATCTTTATAATAAAGAATGAATTTCCCGTAACCTTAACAACTAATAATATCAAGATTATATGCGATTATAAATGCAGTAAATTTCTAAATAAGTTATTCCGAAAATCGCTTCAGAAGGAAACAGTACTAGTTATGTTAATTTAATTTTATAATTAAATTAAAATTTTAGATTCTGATTTTGAAACATTGCAATTCCTGTGAAGCGATTCGACCATATTTTTAAACTAGTAAATGTATAAAATACATACATACATATATATAAATATATGAAGAAAAATATATACGGAAAAAACAAACAAAAATCCTTATATACAATTTATACTGTTTTAATGTTAATATGTCAACGTCGGATGTTTCGGTCTAATAAACCATCTTCAGGACATATTCATA
This sequence comes from Acanthosepion pharaonis, assembly GCA_903632075.3. Lineage (NCBI taxonomy): Eukaryota > Metazoa > Mollusca > Cephalopoda > Sepiida > Sepiidae > Acanthosepion > Acanthosepion pharaonis. The sequence goes on from CAHIKZ030002112.1 coordinate 2,041,798, forward strand.
AATTAGAACATTATCAATACAACATGACAAAAATGTATAAATTGTATATAAGGATTTTTGTTTCTTTTTTTCCGTATATATTTTCTTTATACTGTCGGATCTATATCCATATATTTGCTTACATATATATATATATATATATATATATATATATATATAAGGCAATTAGAAAAAAATCTTACATTTCGCCGACGCGTTTCGTCTTCCGACTTTTTCGCGTCGGCTAAATGTAAGATTTTTTTTTCAAATTGTCATTTGATACCAATCTGTCTTGTCCACAGAATTCATCTGGGAATTTAACTATATATATATATATATATATATATATATATATATATATATATCACTGTTCGCAACATTTTCCTATCTTACCAGGAAAATATTTCTATTTCATATTTTAACAGGAATTCTGTTCCTTTCATGCTACATTAAAATTTGGTCCTGTAACTTTGCTTTGGGTACCGCACAGATTTAGTTTTCATAGTTTAATTATTTATCATTTTTTTCTATCATGAACCTGTTCCTTCGATTGTTTTCATTTTTATATTTATATATATATATATATATATATATATATATATATATATATATATATATATATATTGCTGTTAATTGATTCTTCATTCGCAAGCGTTATACGTCGATTTTATTCATTTTATCGCCTCTAAGATGGACGTGTTCTGTGACCATTTCCTGTTCTGTATTTTCAATAACTTTATTAAGTTCTTATAAAAATATTTGTGTACTCTAATGGTTTACCATTGCATCGGATGGTTTGTCTAAATTGCTTGTAATTAGAGATCCTAGATGTCTAAATATGTTTTTCTGTTTCTCTTTTTTTAATAAAATATTGGGTACTTATGTTTACCTTTTCTGTGAGTCTTGCTAGCATCTTCTGTAGTTCACACTCGTGAATTGGCTGTTCTGTCTCTGATTTATAGCTATGCTTTTTTCATCTTCCATTCGTTTTGTTTAGACAGGGTTAACTCGTGTTCTGCTTCATGCGAGTTGTAAATGCAAGAGTCTGTATCATTGATGTTTTGATAGGCGATTCTGCATATTCGCTTTCCGGATCTATGATTCATTTTAATAGTTTTTGCATTCTTCAGTATCTAGCTGATGCTTGAACCACAGTTGCTTATAATTTGCTTTTTATCTCATGTGCAACTGAGCCATTAGATTTAAAAAAAAATTTATGTGGCAAGGTAATGTTTAAATTTTCTTTTGTACTAGACAGGCTCAGAATGAGCTGATTTTGTAACCCTAAAACTTCATTTAACTGCATACATAAGTAAACAGGAGACACGGCGGAGTTTTGGATAGCAGCTCGGATTGAGGAATCGGAGAGCAGAGTTCGAATTCTAGAAGAATTTTTTACATTCACTTACGGAAAGGTATAAAACATATTCTCCTTCCAGCTATGGCTAAATAGTAAGATAGACTGGGTTCTATAGAACCCAGTCTGTTTTACTATTTAGCTATATCGGAATGACAAGTGGTCTACCACAGAAAGAAATGGCAACCAACTGCAGGGAAAAAATCTGCATCGACTGACTTAACTTATTGATGAGCGTTATTATCATAATAGCAATCAATCTCTAATAATTGAAAAGAAAGTGTTTTATATTGTGAAAATGGAATTTATGTATAAGTTTCTTCTAGGTCAGTATTCACCATAGTTTTCTAAAGCAAGCACGAATTGAACACACACGTGTGATTAAAACTTGTAATAAGGAAACATTATCGAAAGATACATGATCGTCTAAGCGCGAATCACGCATGGCGCTTAACTGACTGAAGTAAATACAAGTCTTTCTTATATATCATCGTTCCACTGGCTCGTTCACACCATGGTCCCCATATTTTTCTATCATATTTTCTGTTAATCTCTCCCTCTTTCCTTTCTAACTTCAATCTCTCTCTCCCTCTCTCTCTCTCTCTCTCTCTCTAAGTTCAAATCACTACAAGAAAACTCATCATTAAATAAAGCTATAATTTGAAATGACTTTTTTTAACGCAAATCTGTTTACAGACGGATTTTCTGAAGACTACTGATAAGAAAGTTTATTTTTAAAAAAAGCTGTTTGCTGGGAGTGTCTGTATACAAGTGAATTAGTTAATCACTTTGGTTTAGAAAAATAATAGAAGTATAATATAACAATGGAATATTCTACAAAATGTATCTGTATCCAACTGGGTAGAGTAACATATAATGTTATTACTTTAATACCCAATAAACTCAAAACAGTCGGAAAAGGAATCGGTTGGTGACAGAATCAGCCTTGTGTACGTTCAACACAATGACAGGTTTAAGGATATTCCGTGTGTATCATCACGTTACTAGGCAGTCATTTTTTATATTGTTTTTTTTTATTTTTGTTTTTTTTGTGATATGACTTACTCAATTTTCATTAAAGAGAATAAATAAATAAATGAATTTGAGGAAGCAAGAGAACTCTCATGTGAAGAAAGTGGGGATATAGTGAAAAGGCTGAACGAAAAATAAACTGTCGGGGTCTATGTTCAGTTCGGCTTATTGCTTCCCTGGAATCTACGTTCTTCAAAGATTTAAGTACAACATCAATCGCTATTTTTGTCTTTCTGAATCCAGCACTTTTATTATCTTTCTCCTCACCGATGTTTTCTCATTTCCTTCATCACTTAGTAAACTCTTGCGTTTAATGTCTGTATAAAAAAAAAAACTTTTATAGTGCTTACTTTCTATTGTGGTGAGTTAACTATCTGTAATATGTAAACGAAGGAAATGTCAAACTGGGCACCCCAGAATTATCGACCTGGGAAATAAACAGTGGTTTTCTTGCAAAATGAAGTATATCAATAGAAAATGTTGACATTTTCATTGCATGTATGTATTAAATGCAAGATAAAATAAAGAACTCAATTCCTATCTCATTCAATATTCGTATTTTCTTTTATAAATAAATAAACCCAATACGAAAGAACATCTTCTTGTCCGAAGTAAATACATATTTATCAGCATAGGACTCCGTTGGACATCAATGACCATAGATTTTATCTCCCCCATCTGGTCACTTGGAACATCGACGGAGGTGGTCGAACAGGCCGATGTACGAGTGACAGTGACACAAAAGTCACACCAGTGAATTGTCTGTGTGCTGTCCATGCTGCAAAGTTCTTTACTAAGGTTCGTTTGTCTTTTGCTCCTTTGTTCAGTTTCTTCTCTTTTGACATTAGTCATTTAGTCAGGGTGCTACTCTACCCCGCCAAAACATCCATCAGAAACGTCCTCCCAGTGGTCACTATTGATCTCAAGTGTTTTCATGTTCTTCTTGCAGTCATCTCTGCGTGGCAACTCAGGGTGACCTGTGTCTCCTTTGCCATCTGCAAGTTTCTCGTAGAGCAGGTCTGTGAGAATTCGGTCATCATTCATGCGAAGAACATGACTCGGCCATCGAAGCCTGCGCTGTCTGAGCAGAGTGAACATCTTTGTTAGGCCGATGTGAGACAGAACTTCTGTTTTGAGCATTTTGTCCTTCCACGATATGCCAATGATGCTGCGGATTCACCTTAAATGAAAAGTATTTAGTCTCTTCTCCTATTCGACATATGTCGTCCATATTTCGCTCCCGTGGTGAAGTGTCCTTATGACCCAGACATTGTCAACTGCAATGTTTGTTTTGACAGAGAGCTTGGAGTTTTCCCGCACACGTTTGGTGAAGCGAGCGAATGTGGTTGCTGCTTTCACATTCCTCTTGTCTATTTCTGTGTCGAGGGTGAGGTCGCTACTGATCGTAGACCCGAGGTAAATGAACTGGTTCCCAACTACCATGTCGTAGTCGTTAATATGGATTGGTGGCACATTTACATCCTGTCATAAGACATTCGTCATCTTCAGGCAAATAATCAGCCCGGACTCCCTGCAGGACTCAGAGAAGCTATTCATCAGAGTTTAGAGCACCCCTTGAGTGTCAGTGGCGACTGTAACCTTATGTTCAGGACGTAGTCGATTATGGCGTAACATATTCCTTAATAAGTTTTGTCATTTTCTTATTTCCTCTAAACTCTGTTCCGCCATCCAATTGATCAAGCCCATCAAGTTTGTTACGCGTTGTTTTCCTCTATTACTCTTTCACTCAAACCGTGCAGTGAGTATCAGAATTTCTAAGCTCTCCTTCCTTATTAAGTTTCCCAGAATTCAAGCTGCCTCTTCCTGTTGTGAAGTATAAAATTTCCCTTCTTTCCAAAGACTCGACATTGCTCCCATATTTGGCCCATAGTGTCCTTAGCATCATTCTTCAGAACTATACATGTGTTGTTTTGATTCCCTCTTTCCATCTTTGAGGAGAATGTCCAGCATTCCTTGATATACAGAAAGTCAGATATCACCTAACAGTTTTTTACTCTTTTTTTCCTTATGCATCACGCATTATATTTTTGTTGAAAGAAAACATGAATGCAGAATACATAATGGACAGTAAAATTAAGAATACATTCATGAGAGTGTCGACGGAATGTCTATCAGAAATTCTTTTATAAATTACTCATTCATTAACAATAATTTCATTTTGCCTGCGAAAGACGTCCATAGTAAAATTCCTGATTTTGTTACTAGTAAAAAAAATCTAAAGCAATACAGAGAATTACCTGTACGTTTGTCCTACTATCTAAAGTTTTGTTAAAATGATACTAATTCTGAAGTGCTTTACACTATCAGAGCTTACTAATATTTTTTTATAAATTGCGTTTGGTTTTAATATAAATAGCGACAAGATATTTAATTAGTATTTTAGGAGAATTAGGATTAATTTAAAATTAGTGTTAATATTCTACATTTAAATCATTGACTAACTTCTCTAACTTCGGCAATGTTTATTTTCATCTGAATTCCTTTAATATCAGTATTCACTGTGGAGGGTAATGAAGCTTAAGCTTTTAGTGAACATTCAAACATTTTTACCGTTCAACTGAAGCAGTGTAAGTTTAAATAAACCCACTCGAAAAGCAACATTAGTAACAACAGTTGGGTTCAAGTGAGGCACTTCCTGAAATGAAGTGTTAACAATTTGAATGGCGAGTGGCCTTGAAAAGGGCCGTTCTTGCCTTCTCAATCTTGTTTCATCCTCGCGCGCAGCAGCAGTTGGAGAAGTGTTTCTGCTCAGCTGTTGAGTCGTTGGATCTACAGTTTCTGCCTGGCACGCTGCAGCAGTTTAAGAAGTATTTCTCCTCAGCTGTTGAGTCTTTTGATCATCAGTTTAAGCCTCACGCAGAGAAGCGTTCAGGTATGCTTTCTTCTGGAAAGCAGTTGGCTATGTTGATCTTCGGAATCAGCGGCCTGGAATGAAGTATTCTGAGACGCATTTTCAGACAGGTAAACTTAACGTTCTAAAGACTATTCGTTATCGCATTCGCATGGCGAACCTGGCGGCAGCGGTTTTGCGACCTAGGCAAGTTCTTTTTCTTTGGTGGCATATCTTAGGCAAGTATCAATTATCAAATGTAATGAGTGGGCAAATAACGGGAGAGAACGTTGCAAAGCTACAGGGATCACTAAGCTCGAATGACTTTAGGAAATGTTGTAAAAATAAATGGCGAGTAAAAAAAGCAAGCTCATTATTATTACGGCGAATGCTAGACAATAAATTAGGAACGGCTATGAACGATAAGAAAGCAACGCCTTAAAACCGTAGTAGGCTTTATGCAACGGAAAAGGTAAGCTTACGTGAGAGAGATTATAGACTGGCCAAGAGAAGGGGAATGTGTATTTTGGACTCAAACCGGCATAAAAGAATTATCTATCAAACAAAAAATAAATAAATAAATAATCGAAATCGAATGAAAACTGGAAACGTATAAAAAAACATCTGGCCACACACACACACACACACACACACACACACACACACACAAATACACACATACATACATACATACATTTTGAGAATTATAGATATAGATAAGTAATTATATAAATTTAACTGTGTAATAATAAACAATATTATTGCAATTATTTAAACTATTTATTTTCATTAAAGATTTTTATGGAAGCAATATATCCAAAAAAAGATAGTATATGGTAAAACGTTGCGTAGAGTTATACTGGACAGGAAGTAGTGGAAAGCCATTGTCACCAACAATTTGAACTTAAAACCTGCACTGGAGAATTATCTATCAGACAAAAAAAATCATCGGAATCGGATGAAAACTGTAGAAAAGCATAAACAACATCCGATCCGACACACAAACACACACACAGACACACACACATATTTTGAGGATTATCAATATAGATAATAATATTGTAATAATTAAAGGTATTAATTTTTATTAAAGTTTTTTATAAAACATATATATCCAAGAACAGATAGTAAATAGTAAAACGATGCGGACAGTTATAATATACAGGAAGTAGTGGAGAGACATTGTCTCCAATAATTTGGACACAAAACCGGCACTGAAGAATTGTCTATAAAACAGAAAAATCGTAGAAATCGTATGAAAACTGTAGAAACGCCTAAACAACATCCAATCACAAAAATACACACACACATACACACACACACACACGTTTTGAGAATTATACATATAGATGTCAATTATTTATGTTTTACGATGATTTCTCCCGTGTTTGAGTCACATATGAGACGTATTCTTTTTCTTCCCAATATCAGCTACTCATTAAATTGTGTTGGATAAAGATAAGTTAAGTGCCATAAAAGCAACTGATAATGGGGAAAAATAATTATGAAATTGAATTAAAGCTCAAAATGCATTCATCAAATTAATTTGGGAAGAAAATATTTGATAATATTTGTAAATGCGACAATTTTATGATCCTCCAAATTGTTTAGAATGAAAATATATTCGTGTCTCTCGTAAATCGAAATCACTCCAAAAATAGACTACAAATGGAAAAGAGTAATTCTCTTTTAGTACTGACATAACTTCAGATATTTCACAGCGAAACAAATTAAAATTATTCGTATTAGTTCATATATATATATATATATATATATATATATATATATATATATATATATATATATATATATAATATACCCACTTAGATTAACAAAAACTTTTAGTTTACATTTGCCTGTAAGCTCCTGAGGAAGGCCGGTAGGCACAAAAACAAAAAATTTGGACAATAGTCCGAAAATAAATACTAAATGTATTAGTGTTAATTTTATAATCTATGCATAATATAAAACTTACAATAAATTAACTGTATATATTAAATATAAAAAGCAATTTCATTAATATAGTTTTATTTTCTCACCTTTCTCCATATAACCTTTTCTGAGTAATCATTTAATCGCATACATTCTATGAATTTTGACACATTTAGAAATTTATATGCGATTTTTACAGGTTACCTAATACATTACGGCTTTTAAAGCGTTCTATGTTTGGTTTTGTATATTTGAGTAGCCAGGGGATTTTCTACGCTTCTTTTCGGCAGAAATGTCCCTTCACAATAGAATAATATCTTACTGGCAGGCAAAATAAATGCTTAGTGTGCCATCAGTGTTTTGATCCAAAGATAAGGTTACATCAGCGCTTCTCTTGAAAACGGTGTGATATCTTAGCCTAAAATATCCTCAACTGTCAGACGTAAAGCGAGCAAAGAAATATTTCTGGCAACCTGAAAACGGCTTTATTTACATCGCTCATCAAATTTAGGAAACGCTTAGGGTTAGCACAAGATCACCATATTTTGACCTGAAATATGTGAACTGCTTGTAAAAGGGTTATCGAATATAATGATTGTGTTTTTGTATAAACAATGTCGAACGTTTTTAGATGTATCAATTTGTGCTTTGGTGATGTAGAAATAAACATGTAGATAAAAGATGTTGATATTATGAATTATTTGTGCCATATCTGGGATTCTGTAGAATAACAGAAAAAAAAATTGATGGTAGCAGATATAGTGTGTTTGGTTTGAAAATCTGATTGATAAAAGCCTTCTCTCCAACTGACACAAAAGTATCCAAAAGGTATCTTTTTGCTAAGAATTATCTAAATAGTTTGCATTAGACATCAACAGAAACATTTGAATTTATGAGGAATTTAATATTAATTCAGGTTTTTTAGGACGCCACTATTCCTTTGATGGAAAGTATAGGTGACCGTTTGAAATTGAAAGATCAAAGAGCAATATGAATATATATTAAACTTTTCATATTCCAGAAGAGTTTTAATTCTAAATATAAACTTTGATCATGCTATGAAACATCGTACGACTTGGTATTTTACCCAAAATGTTATTGGTTTCAGCATCTCGGATTACTTGCTTAGCTAATTTATGTATATTATTAGATTATACAAATTCATACGTTCACACAACTCACAGACTTCGTAACCGATCTTAAAAAAGGCACCAGAATTATAGCTCACTTCCTTCTAAGTAAACCAAAACGTTTTGAAAATATGACATAAAAATTCTTGAAAAAGATCAAATAATATCTTTGATAATATAGAATGCAAACTGTACATTTGAACCAAAGCAATATCGGCGAATCTTAAAATGCAATTTTATCTTTTTCAGACGAAGCATTTCAGTTCAAACCTAAACTAACACGAGAGAAAAATATCTTTCTAATGATAGGAAAGATTAATTGAAAAGCCAGAAAGAAAAAAAAAATTGAAAAGAGAAAACAGGTAAGAAAGAAAATAAAAAATGTTAATACTTTGAATAACAACTGCCTTTTAGAAATTGGAAACGAAATCCACGAAGCCAAACAGCATAACTCCTATGTTCAAATATGAAGAAAAGCAACATCCGAATAAAATATCATACATTCAAATTCAAAAGTGGCGAGAAATCCCAGTCATAAAATATATAGATTTCAGTTCTAACTGCACCAATCGGAAGATGCCCAATTATTCAAACTTTACATAGTTTATCTAACAATTAGATTGATTGTATTGAATGATATACGGTTTGCTGCTAGGAAAGAACATATCTTTTTCTAAAAAAAATATTTCTCACGAACATATATCTTGAACATTCATAAGTCTACCATTCAACCGTGCATTGAAGAATACTGTCACATCTGTAATCTGGTGCGTTTGCTATGTATCTACAGATTTTAGAAAATATACAAATGAGAATCTGCTATGTTACTGGTCTTGACCAGCCATCTCAGCTTCAGTCGATTGCTAACACAATAACGTAGCTTCTCTCTGTATTTTCTATGAATAATAATGCCAAATATTTTGTTGAGCTTTCCATTTTAATGCACTGACTTTATGAATTTTAAGGATTGGTAGATAGCTTCCATCGTTATATCACTGAAATTGCCCGGTATAAGCGTAAGTTCTAAAGTTACTGATTTCTACTCTCCTACTACTCGCTTATCTACCACCCTTCCATTTTCTGGCTCTCATGTCAACTATGACCTTCAAGAATTTGAATAAAATCCAATCGCCATGTTCACTCTCATGGAATCCAGATATTTTATTGTTTTCTGCCACCAATAACATTATCTCAGCTGCCTTCACTTTCGGTAATCCCAAGCTTCTTAGTGGCTTTATGACCTTGTTTGGAGGTGAAAGGATTAAGAAGAAGAACATCAGTAGTAATGATGAGAAAAATACCATTAAAAACTCGATTGATATATCGTTTTGGGAGATTTTTCTGTTCCTAAAATTAAAATTGTTGTTATGATTAATGAAAGAAAACAGGAATTAAATGCAAATGGTAAGTACTTGTTGTCACATATAAATGAACTTTGGATTCAAAATAGTAAGCCTGAAGAATACAAATTTAGCTCTGATGGTTCCATTATTGCTAAAAACGTATCGAATATTTTACGACATTTATTGTTAATATTTGATGTTCTATTTAATAAGCGAGTTTAGTTTGCATTCTCGTAATTGATGAAGTGGTAACATATACATTATCAAACGCCTACATGAAAAGGACTTTTCAGAAAACAATATAATATTCGCGCATCTCGATCAGCTATGCATGTATCACAGTTGGTGCTGAAATAATCTGCCTAGATTTAGACATGAACTGTGAAGATCCGATTGAGGTTTTAGATATGGGGAAGACATTTCACAGAGTTTGGCATGTTAGTTTTCTGGACTCGTATTTCTGAACGAATTTATTTCCTAATTTAATGAAATCGCGAAATGAATGTTTTCATGAACAACCACCCTTTTTGATTTTTGCATTCATGCAGATATCCCACACGTTTCTCGCCTTTGTCCATCGATGTTCGTAATTATCATCAACGACATTCCAGATGTCATCATTTCTAAAGTTAGTATCTATGCTGATGAGACCACTATTTAACCGAGAGAATTTGTTTATATTGTCTAAATTACGAGGTCGCATTCTAGCAAAGTTTTTACACTGTATCAACTTTTCTCGCCAGATACTATCTAATAGATCGTCAATCTGTCCATGCATTGCTACCACATATGGGCTAATTCTTCTTCTCTTTCTTTAGAGATTCTTGACGAAATACAAAAATAATCTGGTTATTTGCCTTGACCTGTCACCTGATCTTAATTCTCTTTCCCATGGCTGTAATGACGATTCCGACTGTCTTTTGTATAAATAGGTTAATGGGAATTGTTATGATGAAATTACCTCTATTATACTTTGATTTATAATTTTAAATGCTGTAGTAGATTGTAAGATATGTTTCATCATTTTAAGCTTGAAATTGCTATATGCAATCAATGATAATATGTTCTTCATCCGGCTTCTGGTCAATGGTAATTTTCAGAAAATTAAATGCAATGTCAATCGTTACCTTCTGTCTTTTCTCATTCCTTTTTATTATTTCTCCTTAATAAGGTTTTATTTTTCAGTTATTCTTTCGCACAGAGTGACCACTTGCAACATAGTAGCTTTAATACATTGCATGAAATTACAGATTGAAGTAGAAATATATGAACTCATTAGTAGACATTATTTTTATCATCCAACAGGAACTGTTGCCTAAGCTCTGGCTAAATCGATAATTTGATCTGATATATTGAGTGTATCGAACATCGAAATCATTTATGTCTGGGGAATTCACACAAGTTGAGCATCGTTTCCAACATTTCAGAATCACAACAAAGAGAAGGGACACAATGGTTTTACGCTCTACCAAGATAAAGGTTTGCTCGTTCATATACAGAAATGCGAAGAAATGGATCCAGTATATATAAAGTCATCACAAGAGTATCTACGAATATAATATTGTACTACTCTATTCCCACCTGAGGCATGTAGAAGGCTAAAAGGATGACATATATGTTCATAGTTAGTATGAAACTAATCGAACAACTCCCCATGCATATATACATACAAATATATATATATATATATATATATATATATATATATATATATATACGTTTATTTGGGATATATATATATGATAGACCATATATATCAGTAAAAACGAAGGAATCAACGGAGCTTAATAGATTTTGTTTCAAGGGACTTCAAATTATGCCCCTCCACTATCTATCTAGACCTATATATATATATATATATATATATTAATTATTTTTTATTTTATTTTCAAAATCACATATTATTTTATTTTCAACATCATCATATATATATAATTATAATATATATATTATTTTATTTTCAACATCATCATATATATATAATTATTTTTTATTTTATTTTCAACATCATCACTTGAGAAGACACAGAATGTGTTGAAACAAAATGGCTATTTTTGTAGTGATCTTATAACATACTTATGTTATAATTTTTTATAAAATAATTATATCTCTCTCTCTGAGCACTCTTTAAGAATATAATTGTTGGTTATTGGAATATATATATATATATATATATATATATATATATATATATATATGAAGAGAGAGATAGCGAGATACAGACAGACAGAGACAGACAGACAAAGATAGATAGATAGATAGATAGATTGATAGATAGATAGATAGATAGATAGATAGATAGATAGATAGATAGATAGTGGCTATGCATAATTTGAAGATCGCTTGAGACATAAATCTCGCTAACCTCTTTTGCTTCTTTTCGTTAAAACTGATACATAAATGGTCTATCACTGATTCTGCACACTAGCCCCAAATAAACGTATACAATATATATATATATATATATAACTGTGTGTGTCAGTGTGTGCCCGCGCGTGTTTGTGGGGATAGAGAGTGAGCAACAAAGCGTGAGTGGGACAGAGCTTGCGGATATTACATTAATGCATCCTGCGTGGTCAAATTTAGACACACAAAGTGGTGTTTATACTTTTATCCAAATTATCAGTTAATTTCAATTTACTCTTTACACAAGGGACACATAACTTCAGAAAATATTTCATCACAGTATCATTTAAATAAATTAAATGTGCGTGAGTGATGAGTGGGTTAAATTATCTCCAATATTTCTTTTAATTTTACAACCTGAATTAATATTATTCTTGGTTCAGCTAGTCAATCTTGATAAGGACGAAGTGATAAATAGGATTGTACTCATATATCTGCTACATAATATTGAATGAACAAACAATCGATATCCAAGTTCTGAGCAGATTCAATATGTCTTTCAAAATCTTATACAAGTGACCATCGATTTTTCTTAAAATACGACGAAAAGATCTCATCGGCCTAAGGAAAAATGGTCTGCTTATAGTAGACTATTGCTTAATATTTCTGATCTCAAAAAGCAAGCAATAAATGCACATCATATATATATATATATATATATATATATATATATATATATATATATATATATATATATATATATATATATATTTATGCCAATTTCTTGGCCTGACACATTACCAAAGCCCTGAAACAATCACCAGAAAATTAATATACATACACACTCATACATTTTTCTCTCGTTGGAACAACTATAACTTATATATATATATATATATATATATATATATATATATATATATATATATATATATATATATATAGACAGATAGATAGATGATATATATATATGAACTTCAATACCTCATTTGTATGCCCATTTCTACCAGTATATGACGGGTTTATATATATATATATATATAACACATCGAAGATTTCAGAAAGACAAAGACATTTTTCTCATATTTCGAGGGACTGATAAAATTTGGTTTCGCTTCGTTAGACCTTGCGGTATCAAAACAATTCTTCCAGGAATCAACCGAAAAAAGAAATGAAAAACGAGAATAGCGGAAGGTGTGTTTTGAGATAGTTAAATAGAGTAGGAAGGGAAGAAGGAATTATATGTCTCTAGGGAGATACGATGGTTGTGGCGTTGACCTCTCATTCACCAGAAAAGAGAAGGGAATAAAGAAAGAGGGAGAGGCAGTAAACAGAAGGGAGAAACCGTAGAACTTAGATAAATCTCTATACCTACCTACATACGTATTTTCCTATATACACATGTAATTAAACTTACACACATGTGCCTCCCCTCATGCGTATGAATACACACACACACATATACACTCATACTCATCTATTTATCTATTAATTAATTAACACATATGCACATATTTCACTACTTTATTTCTAAATCATTACTTAGATAAAGTATTAGTTGTCATCTATTGAATTTCGCACTTTGATATAAATTAAATTTAAATTTGAACAAGGAAATGATTCCTATCCCAAAAATAGAAGGAGAAAACCCGAAGATGGAGGTCACATCGGCAAAATCATTGAGCAATAAAGAAAGGAATTATTTTTCTCGACGATTGTTAATCATGATTTAAAATCAATCATTTCCTTACAAAAAATATGTGACACGCAGTAATTCGGCTAGTGTATATATATATATATATATATATATATATATATATATATATAGATAGATAGATAGATAGATAGAGAGATAAAGAGAGAGAGAGGCTGACCTGATTTCATTTAGAATATTTAACCCTTTTTCAATAAGTATAACATAAAGTGGAAAATTAGGAAAACTATTTTTTAATCTTATATTAAAAAATTACTACTAATTCTTTATGAAGAGATATTATATATTTATAGTAATGAGAAAAAATTCCAGAATTCTTAATATATTAAAATACTTTTAAAACTCACATTGGGATTTAATGATTTTCTTTTTAGGAAATGTAACTTCAATATTATTCATTTTATATTAAAAAGAACATATATTAACAATACTAAAACATTACTATCTTCAAGGAAGTAAAAATTCAGAGAAGATATTCTGTTTTATATACCAAACCATTAATAGAGAAAGCGTAATTGAATAGGAAAAATCTACACTTAAAATTAGAAGAAAAATGTGTATATATAAATTATCTGTCGGGAAATATATTTTGTTCAGCAATATGAAAATGTTTCCCCTATATATTCCTGCAATCTTGAACTCATCTTGAAATTGCAAATCTGATATTTATATTTGAGAAGCTTCTCCAGATTTCGAACTGAACTATTTATCCATTTCTCATTACACGCTCAGAGATCGCTGATATTAATTAATCTTTGCGTTATTGCGTTCAGGAGAGAGCCAAGCCTCCCAAATCGCAATAAGGGGTAAATTCGAGAAGCCTGCAGAGCTATATTAAGGAAATATTACTGCTTGCAGCCAAAGACAATGCAAAGATGGTAATAGATGATTTCATATACTCAGAAAAATAATCAAACCTAAATAGGGATGGTAGATTCTGAAAGCTAAAGTAAATTTTCACATTGAACTTTTTCAAATGGCACATTTCATGAAGACAAACAAGGAATATTTCACGAAAACTAAATGCAGAAAGTTGCTATAGTAAGCTGCCATATATGTCAAATTTATTCGATAAATGTCTTATGTTAAGTGGTGGGATTCTGGATGTTTTACAATGAGTATACTACTTGAATTCCCGCTTGCTGAAGCATCTTCCAGCTTCTTGCTTTCCAGCCAAGTCTATTGTTCGAAAATGAAAATGTAATGTCAACCGTTATTTTCTGCATTCTTATCTTCTGTTTTTTTTACTGTTCTCTCATCTTAAAAATGTTTTTTTCTTATATTTTTCTACACTCAATAACCTGTTGCGTCTTAGTGGATTTCTTGCCATATATATATTGTGGTATAAATGATTAATATATATATATATATATATATATATATATATATATGTGTGTGTGTGTGTGTGTGTGTATATATATATATATTTTAACTGTCTCTCGCTAATTATTTACATGCGATTTCCCCTCCCTTCGTTATAAATATATATACATATATGTTATTGATTTTAGCGTGTTTCCCCCTTTTCATTTTCGTTGTTTCACTTATCGTTTAATTTATCAATTTTTCCAACGATTTTCTCCTGATGAGATGTTGGACGGAAGCATCTTAGGGGCAATTACCATTAACAAATTCCTTGTTTTTAAAACAGTAAACAATCTAATATGCATGTTGTTTTTCTGTTTCCAGAATCCTTCTTTTTTGTTGTCAGGCATAGGGTCAAGATTTATCCAATGACTCTAGTATTGTCAAATATATACATTGAATATTAAAGAAGAACTTATGTTATGAATGGCACTACTGTATGTGCTGACATCACATTATGGCCTCATCAGGAGGAGGTAGAATATTGATAAACTTTAACGATGCATTATGCACGTCCGTCGCTGCACAACTGTTATAATATTCAGGGTCACCTGTGTATGCATATACACTCGACTCGCTATGGCCACAGGTTTGGCCGTGATCGAATTCAAGAAATAATAACGGCAAGTACTGTTTAAGACATTGATTGGGAAGCAGCAAACAGTAGGTTTCTTACTTCATCGGCAAAGTCTTTCTTCGGCTTCGAGAAGGTGAACTGCTATCTTACTAATTTCTGGCCAGGGAAACAGGATCATTACATACACTGACCGTCTCGGTGACTGCCGATTCCTCACTTGTCCTGACTACTCATTATATGGGCACCAAAACATTCCGTATTTTAGAAAAGGAGACCATCCATTCGGCTTTTGGGTGGCCAGAGGCCTCTTCTATTATGCTTCTAAAATAACTAATTAAATTTTATGTTTGTCAATTCAACGGCTAGCTGGTGACATGTTTCCTAAGAAACTCACGTAATTCAATTGAATAAAAGGAAAAATAATTTCTTTATCTCATAAGGATTTGTAAAAAAAATCCTTTTATTATAGAACCATGTAGATTCTAAACTATCAAAAGAATTCACAACTTAAAAGGAATGGATATGTATCTTGCCTTTCCAGGTGTACTAATAACACGCACAGAGCGTGGGTTGAAAACATCCGTATATATCATTGGCATTTCGTTCGCTCTCTAAATAACCACTAAGTATATCCGTATTTTTCTTTCTGCGTGCAATGTCCTTTTTAGGACGTGGGCGGTCATGGCTCTCCACCTCCCTCTTTCCCTTGCTGCTCCCAGCAAGATCCTTCCTTCTGCTCCCCCCGGACAACGTTCTGTCATCCACCTGCTCAAGCTCGTCCGGTATGTCACGCGCTGTTTTCCCTTCTCTCCTTTTCCCTCTATTCGACCCATGAGTAACAAATTGTCCAGGAAATCTTTCCTCATTATGTGCCTCAGAAACTTCAGCTGCCTCTTTCTGATGTTAAGTATAAGCCTTCTCCTTGTTTGTAACCTATCTAAGGCTTCATCGTTGCTAAGTCCATGATATCCTCAGCATCCTTCTGTAGGTTCACATCTCCGTTGCCTCGAGCCTCTTCCGCATCCTTTAGGAAATCGTCCAATATTCACTGGCGTAAAGAAAAACTGATGTCACGTAACAGCTCAGTTATCAAAGAAACCCTGCTGTCTCGCAATACTCTGCTCAGTCTTTGGAATTTGTCCTTGGCCATCTCAATACGTCTAGGGATCTCAGTGTCGCACTTACCGTCTTCTGTCAAAATGCTCCCCCCCCAAAAAAAAGAGAAGCTTCTTGTTAAAGCCAGCCACAACCTTTCACTAATGATCATTTGATTCGACTATAGCAGGAATTGAACACGAGGTCCCATGTGTAAGTAGAAAGAATCGCTGTTTCCACAATGCTGTCTTGACTTTTGTTGTATTTTTGTATTCATTAATATATTTTCTAACTTAATTTATAACTTTGAAATTAATTTTCAGATTAGTTAGGCTAGTAGAAATTTTATTTAAAAATCCTCAAAAAACTACATAGGACGTGTAAATGTTGCTTATTCGTTTTTTTGGCAACAAATGAGGTTATATTATTATTACACTAGAGAGAAGAAGACGAAACGTGGGGAAATATACATTTTTGTATTTCTTGTTTTTGATTTTTATTGAAAAACAAGCCGCTATTCTCAACTATTTGGGAGGGAACACTGATATATGATTTGACAACACCATATCAAAGAATACGGCCATTATTTATTTACCTTAAAAAAGATGATTGTCCGAATGAATTCATAGTAATCGTGCTACATACAAGATTAAGATAGTTTAAAAGGTGGTTTACATCTTCAACAAAAGTATGTATGAAATTCTATGGTGTTGTGATAGAAAATAGAAAAGATTGAACAACTGTACTCGAAAGGCCGCTAGAACGCCGCAATGCCATATGTTTTATTACATGTCATAGATCGAAAGCAACATTCTAGAATAAGTTGATATAATCAATCAGACAACGATAACCTCCTGATTATGTATTTAATTATGTCCAATAATGTAAATAAATTTTAGCAGGAAAACCGATACTATAATAAACAGAACAATTATCCAGAAGATTAAAATAACATTAATTTTAAGTGTTACATTTTACTATGTGAAGGTGTGCACAGATGTGTCGGTGTCTAGTGATGTGGCATCGTATTCATAAGAAGAAGAAGATAAATAACATACATATGGGGATTGGTGTGGATGCAGTACCCGTCTGATTACTGAATAGAATGGTTAATAGTCCATCCATATGTCCGTTTCTTAAAGAAGCCTGACGTGGTTACTGGTAAAAAAGGGTGTACCTAATAAAACAAATATGAACATTGTATCATGTGTAGACTATAGAAGAATGGTTTGAGCCTAAATTCTGGATTTCAAAGTATCGTCTAAATTTGAAGTTCACGTGCCTTTTTCAAAACAAAGTTACTCTGTGACACAGAAATGTTCTTTTCCTGTAGGGTTTTATCATATATGCAATAATAATAATAATAATAATAATAATAATAATAATAATAATAATAATAATCAAACACTGTTAGAGTGATAGGACTACAATCCACACGGAGAGAATAACTAAACTAATCGCCCAAACATCATGATCAAAGATCATAAGAACAGAATGTGCTTCATTATTGACATGGAAGCACCTGCTGACTGTAACGTATCTTTGAAAATATTTTTCAAAAAGCTATCAAGTTACAAGGATCTTGAAGTGGAAATATTAAAAATGAGTCACACGAGGACATCAATATTTCCAGTTCTAGTTGGAGCACATGGACTGATTGAAAAAGATTCCGATAGACTCATTGAAAGGATTCCTGGTCGTTTATGCGTTAAAGAAATATAAAACGATTATATTCACAAGTATAGTTCGCATATTACGAAAAGCATTATCTATGTAAAATGTGTCCCATCTTATTATTATTTTTTTACATTTATTTTAATAAAATGATGAGTGGAAAATGTCATGATGGCATTTCTGACCCTAGGTCTCTGTTTGGAAGCCAAAAGGAAATGTGTATATAACAGAAATCAATGGAAATAATAATAATAATAATAATAATAATAATAATAATAATAATAATAATAATAAAGGTATTAAACCATTGATGTGTAAATATTCCTTAATAGTTTACCCCATTTTTCCTAATCGAACTTGTTGTCTAATATGAATCTTGAGTTTGGAGAATTATAAAATTTAGGTAACCGCTCCTTAAGATTGAATGCCATTCTGTAATTGGTTTAGTAATATGTTCAGTATCTTTCTTTAGTAGTCATTAACCCACCAAGGAAGGTGTGAAACTAATTCTTAAATCTAGATGGTAGCCTGAAACACATTTGGCCTAAAGTGTATATTTATTATAAATGTACTTTTTAAGACATTTAGACAGAAAACATGAGAATATATACATTTAATTCTGGGCAAATAAAGAATGTCAGTTTACGAAAATATGTCTCCATCTATTAATAAACGTTAGATTATATATTTTACTTATATCGAAATTCTTCAACCATCCAGAAATCTTCATTCGTATAATTAACTATGTCCTTCAGCCATTCGACTTACGTTTATTTTGTTTGTTAGTAAATAACATTCCTTATTTCTTATATGTTCTTTGATAAAGGACAAACTGAACGGATATTTTATTTGTTGCGACTCATTACCTGATTGAATCCGTATAAGTCTTATTCAAAGAGTTTCGGTCAATTTCTTATTTCTGTGACGTAGGACCAACTTCATGGAATTAAAGAACAAAATGTAACTATTTTTTAAGTGCAAAACTTTCGAGAAACAACCTTTGCTTGACCGGCGGCTGATAAATAGCTCACGGCAAATCAATGGGATGCAAGAAGTCGACAAGACAATTCAGATTAGTAACGCGTGAAACGAATCCCGACGTCGAGTGACCAGGAAAGCTCTGATCGTTGCAAACACAAAGACGTATAATGAACACGCCAAGACCATTCGTGTATGTCGGACTATTCTCATTAGTGCTTCCCATAATATAATTACGATTTGACAACATTAGTGACTTAAATGTAATTACGCTACGAAATAAACTCTAGTTGGCTAAAACGAACAGAATATAAATTAAACGAACAAAGTGTAACTTGACTGGTATGGTTTCGTCGCTTTAAAGTTAGTGATTGATTCGAACAAATTTTCAGACAGTGGCTAAAAGGGGAAAAAAGTATTATTTTATTAAAGGATTTCGCAGACACCAGAAAAGATTGAACAGATATAGAAATAGACATACGAGTATATGCCGCATGTAAGAAAAGCGGAAATGTTCAATCTAATTTTGCATTGGCAGCAATAATAGAAATTTAATATAAAATGAAGTATGTGTTTCGGCTTTACTGCTTATTTTCAATATTTTTGGTTTACCTTTCATTCTCTACTTCACATTTCGTTTTTTTTTCCTTTCATAATTGTTTCCATGGATTTTAACACGGACAGCATATCTGTTGAACGCAGTCGTATATGCAGACTTGATGTTCAAAGAGTAAGATGGTGTAGACACAGAATAAACTTGAGAGTGTATGAACAAATATAAAATGTGTTTTGTTACGAAGCAATATAATATACATAAATGATCACCCCAGCAGGATTTACCTTGAAATTCATGCATTTATTGCAAACGTTTTCTTGATATGATCCACAGATTTGGATGATAAAATACTGAAGTTTTCATTTAAGAATAAAACAGGACGTCAAATATATTCTAAAAAGTTTGGTTACAACTATTAATCATAATAAGCAGCGACTTTTTATACAATAATTTGTACGTCAAATTAGTCTTCACATACATGAGTATCTTTATGAGTTTTAAATTAAGATTTCGAAATCTAATAATTTTTATAGAAATAGATGTCATGAATTTACAAAGATATCGAAATATACTTATTTTTCATAAAGCGTAGTTATATGTCAACTTACAGTCTAATAAGTATACAGTATATATATTATAAGAAATAAGAGAACAGATTCTCACATGCAAACACACACACACACACACACACACACACACACATATATATATATATATATATATATATATATATATGTTTGAAGAGGGAAAAAGACAGACAGAACTCTCTTTTATATTTGCAGAAAGGCTTAACAAATAAAAACGTGTATTTCAATATTACACATTTATATGTTATTAAATTACCTACAAATGTCTACACTGAAACCTGATTTAGTAAGTTGGATAACTGTGGAGGACTTCTACTAATACTGTTTCTGTTTTTATATATAGACACAAGCACACACACATCCACACACACACACACACACAAGCACACACACATCCACACACACACACACACATCCACACACACACACACACACACACACACACACACACACACACACAGCACACACACACACACACACCACACACACACACACACACACACATCCACACACACACACACACACACACACACACACACACACACAGCACACACACACACACACACAAGCACACACACACACACACACACACACACATCCACACACACACACACACACACACACACACACACACACACACACACACACACACACACACACACACACACACACACACACACACACACACACACACATCCACACACACACACAAGCACACACACATCCACACACACACACACAAGCACACACACATCCACACACACACACACAAGCACACACACATCCACACACACACACACAAGCACACATCCACATCCACACACACACAAGCACACACACATCACACACACACATCCACACACACACACACACATCCACACACACACACACACACACACACACACACACACACAACACACACATCCACACACACACACACACACACACACACACACACACACACACACACACACACATACACACACACACACACAAGCACACACATCCACACACACACACACACACACACACACATCCACACACACACACACAAGCACACACACATCCACACACACACACACAAGCACACACACACACACACACACACACAAGCACACATATATATATATATATATACAATGAAATATGGTTTTAATATATGCTATATTTAAGGGTTAAACTGTTCGATATTTGCAATACAGTTGTATGTAAATAAAAATTTGGACATTTAATTTAACCCCCAGAGACGATATTTCATTTCATGATAAACGCAATCATCAGTTTATATATTAACTTCAATATTTACTCAGAAAAGTTTGTTATATTAATGAAATTAAGAATAATGGAGACGAAAATATATTTGTAAAAACATTACAATACCTATTTAATACATTGTAGAATATTCCATACTCAATTCAACAACATTCAATCTCTTTCTGTAGCTTTTAATCAATGATTTGCAAGTTTCTTTTGGTATTTTACACCATTATTCTTCGCATATTTTTGTTAGGTCTAGAATGTTTTTCAGAGTTCTTTTATTGACTTGAATTTTTTTTAATAAATACAACAAATTCTCTATTGAATTCAAGCCTGGAGACTTTGGTGCGTATATGAGTGTATTGATATTGTTTTCAATAAAACATCTTGTTGTAAATTTAGCCGAATATTTAGGATCATTTTCTTGTTGCAAATCCCATTCATTTGGGAGCCCAAGCTTTACTGCTAATCCAAAACATCTTAATATATTTTTGAATTCATTCTACCATCTATCATCTGCAAATTACCCGCACCATTAGCAGAAAAAACATCCACAAATCTTGTTATTACCAGCACCAAATTTCACCGGTATTTCTGAAGTGAATTCTCAAATTACGCCACCATACTTTAATTTTCCTTCATCTGTCCATAAATCACTTTCCCAAAAGGTTTCAGATTTATTTATTTTTTAACCAGTCATCCAGAAGTTTCCTTATATTAGTGGGGGTTTGTCTTGGAAAACCCGATCTTAGTTGACTTCTAGGAAGTTCATTACTTATATTTCACTTCGTAACAATGATAACTGATGCTTTTAATTTTTACTGTATTTCTCTCCGAGTAGTAATTGTATTTTCTTGATTTTTGCGCTGAATTCTTATCGATATTGAAGACATCTTACGTGGTGCACTAGATCTCGATTTCTTCTCAACAATTTTCACTTTTTCATATTTAGCAGTATCAGAACTAATAGTAGTCAACATTATATTCAGGATATCTGCTATTTTCTTATAGCTTTTGCCTTCCTTCTAATGTGTGATGATCAATTCATTTTGTGAATTGTTATAGTCCCTTACTTTTCCCATGAAGATAATTATTGTGGAAGATTTATGTATGTAGATAACTTTATATAAGAAATGAATTCTAGATTTTTTCCGGTAATAAAATAATTGAGGCAATCTAGCAAAATCTTCAAAAGAATTATGTAAATTAAAGTAATTTAAACTATTTGAGATTACAGACATATTTTGTACGAATAATTATTCGCTTCGAAATTTTATGCTTAAGAGATAATTTCATTTATAACAAAGTTTTCTAATTGATTTTTGCATATTTCGGCGAGTGTGTAGAAATATTGTATTGAATTTAAATCTTTTCATAATTTATTATTTTGTCAAATTAAAGTTTTTATAGTGTATATATATATATATATATATATATATATATATATATATATATATATATATATATATATAATGGATGAAGTTTAAATATACATCTCAGAACGCCAAACTGCTTAATAATCTGTGTGAAAAAAATCCGGCGTAATCCATATAGATAAATGAGAATATTTCATGCGAAGGACAGAACAGCGGAGAGAATCATGCGCATGATCTAGGGATGCCACACTACAAAATAACGAAAATCCAACTTTTATCAGTAGACACAATGGAAAGAAGGCTTCAAAGAATATGCAATTGTTGAATCTGATTCGTGATGTCACGAAGCAAAATATCATCTTCACTGATGGGAAACCGTTCACTGTTAAATAGACTTTTTATTCAATTGTGCTCTTTCAACACCTCTTCATTTTGTTTATTCTTCTTCAGGGAAATGCTTCATAACCGAGAAATCGATATCGGTTATGTTTTGGGCAGACATTTCAGAAAGACGAAAGTCACCTCTTGTTTTCATACCTCAATGATTAAAGATCAACAAGGAACTTTACATAGAGGACATCTTGGAAGATGCATCCCAGCTGTTGTGCAATGTTACTTATGGTGATGGACATTGGATTCTTCAACAAGACGGACAGTTGAGACATATTTCTCATGTAATACAGATGTGGCGCCGAGATAATTGTCCTGACTTCTTCACCAAGTAGGAATGGCCTCCCTCTACCCCAGATATCAACGCTCTTTACTATTTTTTGCAAGCAGTTTTTGAGATGTTCTACTCCGCATCAAAATACTGAAGTTCAAAATTGAAATGAGTGTGGGACAAAATATCCATAGAAACTATGCGTACTGCGATCAATGACGTCCCCAAAAGACTTCAATTAGTTTTAAAGGCTACATGGAACCATACTAAAGGAGATTATCTGCTACTATATAGCTGACTAGCAGTAGAGCTCGGCGTTGCCCGGGGATGTAACAGTAAGAGATAGATCAAGTATCGACCATCATAAAGACTGAAAAATAAAATTGACAAACATTATTGTTTAATGTTGACGGACACGCATGTTTCAATTAGATGTTTTTTTTTTGTTTTTTTGGTCAAATCCAAACTCAAACAAAAACATTGTTTTTAATCGTTATGAGTCTCTACCGATTGAATAGAATTTTATTATAAACAATTGTCTTGTAAATGGAATTTTTAAAGCATTCTGAATTTAAAATTAAAGTGTGCAAGACAATAAGAAACACTACCTGCCAAAA
This sequence comes from Acanthosepion pharaonis, assembly GCA_903632075.3. NCBI lineage: Eukaryota > Metazoa > Mollusca > Cephalopoda > Sepiida > Sepiidae > Acanthosepion > Acanthosepion pharaonis. The sequence continues at coordinate 2,066,225 of CAHIKZ030002112.1, forward strand.
AAAGTGAAGTTTTGTTGAAATCGGTTGAAAAATGTAGGAAAACCGTTCCTATATATAAACGAACACACACACACACACACGAACAACCTGGGTTTTATAGTAAGTATAACTGGATATGAGTTGTCCCCCTTTCATTCTCACAGCGATGCCTCTTAATCGTGTTTTCAAATTGATTTTGTGCAAAAACAATTTTGTTTTTTAAGATTTGGCGCTGTCAGAACCACCGCAAGGTTATTTTACGTAGTCCTGTGAAGTTTTGTTGAAATCGGTTGAAAAATGTAGGAAATCCGATCCAATATGTAAACGCACAGAGACACACACACACACACACACACACACAACCTGGGTTTTATAATAAGTATGATTAACATTTATTTTGTGTAAATGTATTCTGACATCATGTATTTTTCGATGGGGATGACGTTTTACTTTTGTAAAAGTATTTATGCCGCATCTTCTACATATGCATATGGCTGTTATAAGAAATATTGCACACTCCCAGTTCGTTTATCGTAGCAACTATCACATAATATGACACCTGAATATAAGTGTATGGCTATGTTTTTGTCACATGTAGTGACATTTAATGGAAAAATAAATGCAAGTTTAATATTAATCAATACAATAGACACCGTTGATTTGACCCTTACATTATTTTTTACTTATTATTAAGTGGTTTTCAATAATTTACTTCTCAAAATTCTTTTAAGACCAATTATCATATGAAATAAAAAGCAGAATGAAATAATGAAATGTAATATGTCCGTTCGTAATTGTGTTTTTTCTTGTTTTATGTTTAAAAGCAGCCAATTAAATCGAAATTATTCGCATAAATAAGTTTATAATCGAGAACAAGTAACTATCATTGACACGTGGATATAATGTTGGTGCAATATTATTGATTTTTCCTTTAATGCATTCTCCTGATGAAGAAAAGGCATAGATTTAAATTACTTTTACTTGAAATTTCCCGGTTTAACGTAAACCGCGTATACAAAGAGACTATTTCAAGTATACGCTTCTTTAACATAACATTCAAAAAGAAATTAAAAAAAAAATGTCGGAATTTTCCCCCTGGGATGTTTTATTTAAGAAATCGTCTATTCATAAATCTTTGAATGAAGCACATATTAAAATCGATATCTACTTAATAACCATTCAATTATATTACCTCTTATGAAAGCTTTTCTTGAAAACCTTTTTAACATTGAGTGTTGCTTTTGGGGTTTTGTCTGTATACACATACTCTATGAATCATTACATATCCAATACATTTATATTTTATTTTACTAATATTCAAAGTTGAGTGTCGGCTTTCATAATTTTATTTAAATAATTGACATATATACAAGTGTGAAATGTCGCGTACAATGACTCGGTTAGTTGTAGTTTCCTCATATATATCGAGTCGTCTGTGGAGGTCAGTCTTCCCTGGCAGCTCAAGAATAATCTGTCGATAGACCTATTTTATAAGCTATTAAATCATTCAAAAATATTTATAAAATATTTTTCTTAAAGAGTTTTTCAGGAAATTTGACTTCTTAAGTCTACCAAGAGTTATCTCTCTTACTATTCTTCTATGTGCCACGTTCGTTCAGGGTGAGCGCAATTGTGGCTCGCAAAAACTTCCTGTATTTTGTAACATTTAGTAAAATCTGGATTTTTGCTATATCTCATAAACTCTCTTTTGTCAAATTGGTTTTGGTAGGCTATGCACTGCTTTCTTCTATTCTTCAAGCTTTCAATATACACGGGAGTGTCGATAAGGTCATATAAGGATGTGACTAGGAATAATAAAATTCGACTCTTTGTAATACCATTAGGACAACTTTCCAACTTTTTTTTTTATTTTGAGGCCTGAGGGAATTTATCATTTTCATTGTATCTTTATTTTCTATAATATATACATGCCATACGCATTTGTGTTGTTGTTGTTTTATAAAGGCCAATCTCTAGGATCTTATGCGCGAATATTCTCTTTAAGTACTAAAATATATATTCGCTTTATGGTATTTTAATCATTGATACAAAACACCGGTTCTATAGGCGATATTTTTAGAGATACCCGGTCCAATTTCAAAGACATGAATAACATCAACATGTGTGTCTAGATCTAGATTATTAAGAGAATAATTCGATATCTCTCTATATTCCTGAGATGAGGTATTATGTACACTATTTACATTATTCGGACTATTATCCTCATCTTCGTCGCCATATTTATTACAACATTTCGGCCGTTGTGCGCACCGGCCTTCTTCATTGCAACCACTTGAAAAAGGCAGGCGCGAACAATGGCCGAAAATTTGTAATGAATACGGCAACAAAGATGAGGACAATAATCCGAATAATGTAAATAGTGAGAATAATTCGAATTTTCATGCTAAGTGTTTGTTCCATTGCATCTTAAATTGTTAGTAAAAACCATCTCTTGTGCATTCTTATTTTTAATTTAATTTTCTCCAACATTAAATCTGTTCTAACTGAACCATTCATGTATTTGACATTTTTAATATTAATTCCACATTCTGAAGTTTATAATGGATTCAGAATATGTGCTTAATTAGGTTCTTTCTTTTTCCAAATCTTAGTCTGCGGATGAACTAATTTGTAATAAAACGTTATGAGAAATACTGCAGCAGAAAAATCACTTTTACCATTTGAAATCTAAACGGATCTTTGTTGTTTAAGATATTTTCCAAAATTAACACATATGACTGTGTAGATCCCGGGGTCAATTATTTATTGATAGTGAAAGCCGTTGCGATGCGTCAATCATGCAAGTGATATTAGCTTGAATATCTGACACAATATTCAACATCTTAAATCCTAATGTATTATTTGGATAAACGAAGGCACCGAAGAGGAATAACTCGCGATTTTAATAGCAAGACGCAACTGATATATGAAATGATTTATGTGAATATTGAAAATAGATTTTTTTCCTTTGGAGTCCGTTCCAAAAGTGACCTGGAAAAACATGAAAAAAACGATATATTTCTATAGATGCAAGCAAGATTACTTGATGTTGCCTGAAATGTTATTAAAAGCAGAAAAAAGTAAATTCTATATTGCAAAATATCATTTATAGAAAGCAACAAGTAAAATATAAACTCTCATTTAATTGATATTCAGCCAAACAAAAATTAGTAAGAATAATACCACACCGATGATCCATTTAAACACAATTACTTATTTTACTTTTTCAGTTTAAATGAGAGTCCGTGTTGTGTGTATGTTTTTAGTGTTAAGGATATGATTTATTTTCCGAACACAGTCAGCACATTGTGGCCGTGTTCGTAGTTAATATTATTAAGTGTTGTCTTTTTCTTTTTGATTGTTAAGGCTTACATTATTTTGAATCTTTTTTACAGGTGGACGAGGTTATTATGCTTGTATTTTCTACTATGACTCGGATGGTGTCAGATAAGTTTGTATGTGTGTTAAAATGGGTTCTTATAGAGTTGTGGCCAGATAGATGTAACGTGAGGCGTCTGGATAGACATGGAGTCGTGTTACCGCTGTAATTATTTATGAATTCGGTTTGATCAGGAACACAGTTCGTTAAGGGCATTTGAACTCATATATAATTTTCGTTCGTTGTAATTTTGACTTTTCTGTTGTGTTGATATTTTTGGGAATAAGGTTAGCTAAATTTATTTTGATAGATAATTAATTTGTTTTTTTATTAGGGTCAATTACTGTAGTGTATTTCTTTATAATATTTCTGAGTGAAGATTAATCTTGTTGTAGTTAATGTGCATTTGTTGTTTTTTTTAAATATTTATGTAATTTTTGACTGTATGTTCACTATCGTCATTATTTACTTTGAGGAAAAATATTCTAATTTCGTGGTCTATAAGGTGATTAGGGTAGCCATTGTTAATTAGTATCTGTTTTACATTATTGAGTTCATTAAAAAAGGGTAGTCAAGAGGATGAATTCTGGTGTGCTCTTTTTAGGAAGTTTTTTTTTCTCATCACTGCTATTTTGTATGTAAGTGGTTATTCACTTTTAAAGTTAAAGTGGCAAGTTATTCTGATATTACACTTTTATATAATGGGGTGATAAATGTTTTGTTACTATATTCTACGCGGACATCTAAGAATGGTAATTTATTTTTCAAAGTTCGTAGTTAATGCTATGGACAGAGTTTTTTTTTTTTTCAAATATGTTATTAACAGTATTTCTTTAGAGTTATTTGTAAAATAATAAAAAAAAATATCGTCTACGTAATGCACATATTTTTTACGTTTACTGAACTGTTTCAATATCAGATTTTCTACATGGGACTTGTAGCAATTAGACAAGCATGGACCAAGTTGATTTCCCATACTAACGCCATTAGTTTGGGTGTAAATGTTGCCATTATGGTCATAGAATGGGACTTTAATTGTGCATGCGTATAGTATTTCTTGAGTATAAATTGTTTGATCGATGGCGGAGGGATATAATTATTAGTATTTAAAAAAAAACAAAAAACTTTTCAACACATGCAAGGTAGGATGGCCTCAATCCCGCAAGGGGGTTACAGAATGTGGGAGCAATAGTAAATTTACCGGCCTGAATGTCCGAGAAATTTTCATAGAACATATTCGTCCTCCGACAGGATTCGAACCTGTATCCTATATGGAACCGTCATTCAGGCCAGTAAATGTTGTTTAATACTGTTTATTATAAACAGAGCATTTACTTAAATATTTGTATCTATAAAAAGAATGTATAAACATAAAAATGTTTTAAAATAATTGTCGGACTTTGTCCATTTCATAAAGTGTGACGTCATTTGTTTACATTTGATACGCCATGGGCAGATATGAATGTACGTGAGAGATCCATGGATGATTGAATTTTAAATACAGTAAATTCGACTTTGCTAACCGAACGCTCCTCTGAGGCCAAATTGGTAAGGGCACATCAAGCTAAAAGAAGGTATAAACATAAATAAGTCTTAAAATAATTGTCGGACTTTTCCATTTCATTATATATATATATATATATATATATATATATATATATATATATATATATATATATATATATATACCCGATACTTTTTGGAAAGTGCTCAATATCAGTGATAGAGCTAACATATTCATTTGTATAGAGATGAGTTTATGCCGTTGGGTTTCACGCTTTTGCAGTCATCGGACAATTCGTCTGATGATCTCAAGAGCGTAAAACCAAGGTTCACAAATTCATATCAATAGAAATGAATATATATATATATATATATATATATATATATATATATATGTGTGTGTGTGTGTGTGTGTGTGTGTGTGTGTGTGTGTGTGTGTGTGTGTGTGTGTCTATGTGTCTGTGCTTTATAATCATTAAATAAACAGACATTGTAGGGATTTTTTAATCAAATTAGTTTGAGTGCGTGATTTCAGTGTAAAACTTCGCATCACTGGAGCTCAACCGCTGTGTTTATTTATTGTCTTTTTGACAATACAACTATTGAGCTTCAAATTAAACATTTTGTTATAAGTTCAGTATCTGTCTATATTTCTGAGATGAGTCAATATATACACTTTTTACATTATTCGGACTATTATCCTCATCTTTGTCGCCATATTTATTACAACAATTCGGCTGTTGTACGCTCCGGTTTTCTTCAGGTGGTTGGAATGTCGAACTGAACACTTTATTTCGCTCACTGGGGTAGACCTCAAGGGCACATGGCACATTGGATAAAGGCCTTGGTTCAATACAGTGACAGGACCCAAAAAGTACGAGTTAATTACCCGCTTAAGGCAGTGAAGAAAATGGACAGGTGAATTAACAGGTGATAACTGACATCAATTAATCAATGCATGTGAAACTAGAACAGTCTACACCATTTCAGTTCGACATTTTAACCAACTGAAGAAGGCGAGAACATACAATGACCGAAACGTTTTAATAAATATGCCGACAAAGATGTGGGCAATATTCCAAATAATGTAAATTGTTATAAATTCGTTTTGTCTTCTTTCAAGCAACTTCGACGTTTATTTCCTCTTAAAATTTTATATAAAATGAAATCTAATATTTTGCAATTTTCCCAAGATTTAAAATTGATAATCAAGCATAAATTTACCTAACGTCTCTTCAGACATATCGCTTATACGTTCAAGTTAATCATTTTCTCACTGATCTATTTATAAGCCGTTTTAATCTTGAAGCCATTTTTTTAGCTATTCTCTATCTCGTCTCTATTGTACTAGCACGGGAAATTGTCCATTTAAGGTGTATTGAATATGATTTTAATTGTGTTAATTGTCTAAGATAAATTTAGTATATATTTCCACTAAATCCATGTTTCCAACGATCCATTTGCAAGGCAATGCATGATTATTATGCCTATGTATTCTTCCTGCATACTCTCTCTACGAAAATCCTTTCACGAAAAGTTTTCTTTTACCACCCAATATCAATAATGGTGTCGTGTAACAAATAATTCCGATATTCGAATATAATGTTATCAACCTATTTGGAAAAAAAGAAAGAATTTAGTTTGATAATATTATGCTACTGATAAATCCGATAATTTTCATAATCAGTTATGACGTATATTAAAAATATCATGATAATATTAAGTACACACACATATATGGTATCATTTTGTTACACCAAACAAATCAGAATGACTAAACTAATTAGCCTGTGAAGATATTTGTATATTTCGGTAGAAACATGTAAATGACTGAAATATGATTTAACATACAGATAGTGAGACTACCATGGACTAAAATGGTGAACAATGGCAAAGTGCTAAAGAAAATGAAAAATAATGATATTCATATTAAAAATCAGTAAGAGAAATATCTTGGATAGATATTGACGAATGAAATTTTAGAAAACATAGCACCGAAAGGAAATATCGCCGGATAGAACATAGGAAGAAATAGAGGACAATGATTAAATGTCGAATAAATGTTTGATTGTGTAACTGTTTGGTAGAATTTGGATAATGAGTAATGGGAAAGAAACAAATGTTCATTGGGGCAACCAAAATAACGAATTGGTAGAATACTTGGAAGGCATAGGGTCAATCAATTATAATGACCATCCAGAAGAAAAATTGTTAAGAGCATATGTCTGTGATCTTCGTATGTTTAAATACATCAGTCGATATTCTGATAAGACATGTGGCGTTAATACATAAATTCGCAAAATGGAACCTGTTCGACACATTTCACTAGCTCGGCTAATGTGTAAATTTTCATGCTCGAAGAATTTTTTTTTTTTTTTTAATTTTCTGTCAAATTTAGCAAAATGTATTGGGAAAAGACGAAACTAATTTTGAAGTTTATGTTTGTACGTGTAAACTGAAGAAAGACTGAGAAATAAAAGCAATTACATTGTTGTTAGTGAAAATTAATTTTAATTTAATAGAGATATCGCATTTTAGGGTTTTTTTGTAAAGAAATGATAGGTGTCCCCAAACTTTTCCCATAGTATAAAAACAAAACCAGAAAAGTAGTCGTCCTAAATCTAGTAATATAATCATATATTAACTTTTAATTTTCTTTGAATCTCAGATATTTTATTTAAATATAAAAGTTCAATTAGTTGAATAGCATTACTATTTTTGATTTCAGTTGTTATACAATTTTCAAATAAAACTAGGAAAGAAATATATTCAAGATAATCAGAAAATAGTTTGATATTTGGCTGAATAGAAACCCGCTTCCGAATTGCAGGATTAGTGGTCACTCAAGAGTATTTACCGATTTTGTAAGATTATTAAATTATTGATAGTTAAATATAGACATGAAAAATATAGATATCGGAGTTTGAATTGGAAAGACAATAAAATATGTATATTTTCCAGTTACCTTAAAGATTTAATATTCAGAATTCAAGATTTATAAAGTTAAATCTGAATTTCTGTCACAGTCTTTTAAATTATCCGACTGAATATGGAATTCAACTTCTTAAATACATCAATCAGGTCGTTTCAATCTATGCAAACAGATAAACTGGATATATGTATATTTTGATTGCAATGATTTGACTCATAGAAAGATTGCAAGGTCATATTTAAACACAAGCAATATCATTTTGACTACTTCTCAGAAGACCGTATGTTATTTCGTGAGGGGATAAATATTTTATTCAGTCTTTATATTATCTTTGATTTTCTGACATTATTTCTTGAATTCTTTATATGTTTTTCTAAGTATTTTATGTCAATTACTAATATTACTGAGGAAATATCGATCTATATATCAGTTTGATATGTTAAACCATTGATTTATGTCATAGAATGTAAAATACAGCGTAAATAAGATTATATTTTTAAGAGAGTAGTACCAGTCAATGGAAATACATTTATAAATAGATATCTAAATATAAATATAAAAGTGAACATTGAAGTCAAGACTCAGTTTTATGCTAGATGTAATCGTCAGGCGCCTGATGATTGCGCCTAGCATGAAACAGCCTGTCACTTCTGATTTTTGTCTTCAATGTTCACTTTTATATCTATATTTACATACGCTCTATCTCTGATATTGATCACATTATCCCATAAATATAGCACACATTAAAAGTATATTTCTTCATAAATAGATATTTATATTGCTGCGCGATTGAAAAAATATCATTTGATATCCTTAGTTTTATATTTGTTAAACGTTAAATATTATTTCATGAAACTTGTACCTTTAAATCGGCGTAAGTCTAGTTTATACAGTTATATATTGGGATAGTTATAGACGAAAATAGAGAAACTACATATGTGTGATTGTAATGTGAGACTGTTAAAACAGTAATCTGTATATATACGTGTAGAGCACCGTGTGTGTATTTACGTGTTGTTGTATTCGAAACACGTATGTAACTCCTGGTAGAATATGAAAATTGGCGGACTTAATTTGCCTAACCGAAGATGAAAGAAGACAAACAAGACCGATATATATATATATATATATATATGTGTGTGTGTGTGTGTGTGTGTGTGTGTGTGTGTGTGTGTGTGTGTGTGTGTCAAAAATATGTATTAAACAAATTACAAGGCACATAGACATAACATTTGTATGTGTGGGTACATTTGTGTCTGTTCTTTGGTGAATGTTCGTATTTTGTGAATGTTGGTAATATTTACAAAGTTTTCCAAGAAATGGGAAACGCTGATCTTCCAAGAGCTTACATTTTGTCGCTGAAATCAAGAAGAAAATGAGATTTACCTCAGCACCACGCGAGATGGGATTCAGCACGAGGCCTGAAGGAAAGAAGAGCTTGAGGCAAGAAGTCAACCAGTATTTATAGCATGGGAAGAGAGACCCCTGGTGAAGAATTAGGGAGCTAAGATGGAGGTAACTCCAACATACACACCAATTTAAGTTTTTGATTCAAACGGATAATTTCCCAATATATTAATCTATGATATTGTGCATTTATTTTGGATAGAATTGTATTTACATAATTTATCGAACACATTAGACAAGCTTCTAGCTTTGTTTCATAAATATCCCTCTATAAAAGGAAACAATATTTCCACAGCAGAACTTAATGTTACGTTAGACCGACGTTGCACTATAGCAAGTAGACAAGTATTGATAGTAACATAAATATAAAATAATATCGACTTTATGCATTTTAATATTTGTATTTTTTTCAATTAACATTATTTCTCTTATGATGTGTCAATCACGCAGACAATTTTTTTTTTAAATAAGACAATTCCCGATATTAACGACATAAAGATATAATCATACGCTTTACACGCAATGATTTTGATTTGAAGCCATAGATTACCATCGACGGCCTGTCAGTATCTGTTGGTATCCTCTAGTTTGATCTATTCATACCATTCCTCATGACACTATAATCGATAGCTCCATGTATAATGAGAATTTTCTTTGATTCTCATGATTATCAACTGGAAATCATAACGTGTCTGCTTCGTGTTATATAAAAATCCAATTAAACTACACACAAAAAAAGAGAAAACAACATAAAAGAAAAGTAAATTAAGTCTTTCTTCTCTCATCGTAACATAAAAGTATTCTGTTGGAATGCCTGCAGTAAATCTCGCCTATAGTGTAAAATATATGATTAGAATATACTGAAGTTTTCAAATGTAATGTTTTGGGTGTAGTTTTAATTAAAGGCTAACTTGCGAGAGTTGGTAAGATTACGCATTAATTTGGTTAACACAATTTTGGTACAATGCTGGAGACAATGTAGGAAGCAATTATTTAAAGAACAGATATTTGTTGTTCTAAGCCTAATTTGACAAAACCAACATTTCCCTATAATTAGAGTCGGGGCTATTTAATTTACTCTTGCTCACGGAACTATTTTGCGAAATATTACTGTCCCTCATGAATATGGGTTTTGCACTTTGGCAATGATATTTTAAAGTACGATGAGTTTTAATTAAATAAACACCCACCAAATATAAACAAATATATATATATATATATATATATATATGTGTGTGTGTGTGTGTGTGTGTGTGTGTGTGTGTGTGTGTGTGTGTGTGTGTGTGTGTGTGTGTGCATGTGTGTGCGTGTGTGTAGAGATATTCACACACACATATATATATATATATGTGTGTGTGTGAGTGCATTTGGGGTGTGTCTGTGTGTCTGTGTGTGTGTGTCTGTGTTGTGTGTGTGTGTGTGTGTGTGTGTGCCAATATATAGAAAAATAGGAAAGAACACGTTAGGTAAATAATCCGAGGTGCTTTAGTATTTTTTTTTCTATTTTTAAAAAACAGTGTTCAATATAAATGTAGAGCCTGAAATATATACAGTTGGGTTAAATAAATATTCGTACACCTGAAAAACTGTATTTTTATAAATGTAAAGGCCATAACTAAAACAAATCTTGATACATTTTATGTGTAAAGATACATTTTATTAAAAAAAAATAGTAATAAAATTAATTAATTTTTATTCTAACAGGAATTAATGCATTTTTTTCATTTTAACTGATGTAAAAAGTATTCGTACCAAACAAAAAAAGCGTATTAACTTAATTTAATACTTTGTGGAATATCCTTTATTGAATTCAACAGCTACCAGTCTATTCCTGTACGTCTCAACTAATGATTGCACACATTGAGTGGTATTTTGTCCCATTCTTCTCGGCATATTGTCTTCAAATTCTTGATATTTGTTGGTGCTCTTTTCCCAATTTGAATTTTCAAATATCGCCATATATTCTCGATTGGGCTCAAGTCTGAGGACTGACTTGACCATTGCAAGACATGAACTTTACTTTCAGCTAACCATTTCCTTGTAGATCTAGCGGTATGCTTAGGATCATTATCCATTGGAAAACTCAATCAGTAGGTAGCCGAAGTCTCTCAACAGAACGCATTACATTGTCTTCCAGGATTTTCTGGTATCTTTCGGCATTCATCTTGCCATCTATTATTGATATTCTCCCAACACCTTTTTCAGAAAAGCAGCCCTAGATCATGATACTGCCACCAACAAACTTTACATTTGGCGACGTCTTCTTTGGTAAGTAGGTTTCACCGTCCTTCCTCCATATATGATTTCGATAAGCATGACCAAACAACTCGATTTTAGTTTCATCTGTCCATAGTACTTTTTACCAAAACGAATATTCTTTATCCTTATGTTCTCTAACGAATTTTAGCCTAGCATCTCTGTGTCGTTTCAAGAGGAGTGGAGTCTTCCTTGGGATGCGTGATTTCAGACTGTTTTTGTGTAGTTCATTACTTATTGTACGCTTGGTTATTTTAATCCTTAATGCACGCAGATGATTCTGCAGCACTTCTCGGGAAACCTGTGGATTTTGTTGGATCTGGCGTCCTAATATCCTTGCTGAGAAATATGCCTCAGAGCACCTGTTCGTTTTTGGTTTTCGAGGTTGTTACGAGATTTAAACCTTGCAATGAACGAAGCATTGTAGTAAAATGAATATTCAGGATGTTAGAAATCGTTCTGTAAATATCCCCATCTTTCCAAAAAGTCAAAATGTGTTGTTATTGTGAAATAGTCAATTCTTCACATTTAGGCATTTTTAGAACCTTCTCGTAAGACTAGAAATTGCAGAATGCTCTGATAATGGCTAATAGCGTTAACTATAATTACTGATAACATTACTGGAACATTCTAGAATATACTTTTTTTCATAATTAATTTATTATTTTATTCTAATAATTGATTTGTACGAATACTTTTTTCAGCAGTTAGAATTTTTAAAAAATGCATTAATTTCTGTCATAATAAGAATTAATTAAGTTTATTATTATTTTCAATATGATGTGTCTTTATACATAAAATGTGTCAAGATTTGTCTTATTTAAGGCTACAATTTTTCAAGTGTACGAATATTTATTTCCCCCATTATATATATATATATATATATATATATATATATGTGTGTGTGTGTGTGTGTGTGTGTGTATTGTATATATTTAGGCAGCAAAGTATCAGTATTTTTTTTATTTAAAAAAAAAACATTGCTTAATATAAAATATATATATATATATATATTTATATATTGTTTATATTTAGGCAGCAATTTTCATTAATGCATGTTTCATTACATAATACAGACAAGTTTTGTCTATTTGTTTTAAGTATGTTCCTTTCATATTGTCTGATAAGCTCAATAACATTATCATTGAGAGACGAAATGAAATCACCATATTGATACATGTTTAAATCCGATCTAAGCTTTCGGCTTACATAAGCCATTATCAAAGATTAAAATTACTTTTGAATATATCAACCAATGCACAGACGAAACGATAATGATAGTCTTTTTTTGCTGCATGAAAATTTTCAAACAAGGACAATATATGAGAGTTTTAGATATATTTATATATATCAAGACACATTTTAAGGAAAAAAGGCTATAACAAAGTCGAAAAAGTTTTCATGTTACGCATTTCTTTCTTTTAGTACTCCTTCGGGCTAAATTTATGGTTACGTTGTGACGGCACATGCGCACAAAATGTAAGTTGATACTAAGAATTTTAATTTGAAATAATTTTAAATACATGCTTTGGCTACATAATCTAGACGATTTCATTTAGTTTATTTATTCCTTTTTTGTTTATCTTCCCATTACTTTTGTTATTAAATATCCGACATTAGATTAAGACTAATAAATGACACAAGGTATACTTAGGAGAAACCTCAAGAAATATTGAACGCCAAGAATGATATCAATAACAATGGCGATAAACTACTGTAAACAGCCACATATAATACTACGTATTTACTCCTTAAAATAAACAACCCAACATAGTTCATAAAATTTTAACTATATGAAAGTAGGTACAATCCCATTCAAAACTATTATAAACAATAGTATTAATAACAATAATAATTCTGATGAAGGTATATATGAAATAAAGTGTCACGAGTGTTCATTATAGTCTAATGATGTAACTTGTAAAAGATCCATGTCATACAATATCATTTCTTTCTTCTGTATTACTGAATCAATAAGTATTCATTTGGTATATGTATATCTTTGAGGAAGACCCTTACGACCACGTGTCATCGACATGCGGAGAATGTAATTAGAGAGATAATCCATAGATTCTTTATTTTATTAACATGAAGGGGTTTGAATCGAACGTGGATTAACATGTTTTCTTGGTAGAATAGATTATATAACCATTAGAAGATTCCCTTTTAAAGTATTTGACCAGAAGTAGAAATTATAGAACAGCTGAACACTGATCATTATAGGCGCATTCGTCAGTGCACAATATTTCTACATAAGAGTTGTCCATGCGACCAATGGACGTTTCTTCTGAATTGTTTGAATCGGATCAATGAGACAAGA
>CAHIKZ030002112.1:2085000-2262500 GCA_903632075.3 Acanthosepion pharaonis
TCCAATGCGCCTTCAGATTTCATTTTCGTACATCCCATATATTTAAACTGTAGTTGTCAGATTTTGGAACTCCCATTTTTTATTTGTACGTCAGGCTGTTTCATCTGCTTAATAACCTGCATTATGATAGAAATCTTAAAATCGTTTTATTATTCGTAATACCCATCTGCGATATTTTCTTTATGTTTTTCCCATCTGTAGAGATTCTTCATGTTAATCTCTTGTTCAAAATGAAAAGCGCCTAATATATTGCTGATATATGATATTCTCACACATATTAAGTGCATTTTACTATTTGAAAATATTTTTTAAAATTACATAATCTTGTAATATATCCATTGTTACGTGATTACACATCAAAAGTTCTAGTAATTTTGCTTATACATTTTGACTGTAGAATATCTGTTTCCTCCATAATGAACGAATGTTTTTTTTTGTTTTGTTTTCTTTGTTTTTTTTCTGTTGTCAAGTTTAACTTTAATTTACAATAGTCACATTTAACATCAAATCACCGCGGGTGGAAAAAATATTCATGTCCATTTCTTGGATTGCGTAGATTTAAAGCAAATAAAGATGTTCATTTGTTGAAATCAATCAAATTGTTTGCAAACTTTCAATTAAATAAAACGAAGCCAATCAAGACGAATCAAGTTTTTTTGTGAACAACGAAAGAAGTAAATCAGAAAATATCTGTACAAGGCAGCAGGAAAAGAGCAAGGTATTACCGCCGAGAAAATCGAACATCATTTTACAAAACCTGTCAATTTATTTCACTGATTTTCTTTGGTATTGACCAAATCGTGTATTTTCAATTAATTAATCAGTTTCAGTCTATCAGTTGCAAGATATCTGCCAACTTAACATCCCATAGTCAGAAGGCTGGAAACGAGGCCGTATGTTTGATTTTAGTCAATTGTATGCCGAGATAAACAAATTCACTTCAATGAATAGGTAACATGCTAGTTGGAGAAAGACCATATAAAATAACTTACCATTTTTAAATATTTTCTTCACACCAAACGCTGTTATTTCGCAAGAATAATCTTAATGAAAATTAGAATATCTCCTGTTTTAATTTAGTTTAGAACTCACATCAATAATAATGGCATTGTAACCGTTGCTACGCGATAAATCCGAGTTTATTCAGAAACAGGTATCGATTTTAATATATGTTTTATTACTTGGACCTTTTAATCGTTTCACATTAACGAATCATAAAGGATAGAAATTCAATTGCAAAACATATGTCATACTCATCAATAAACCACTTTTATTGATAATGTTGATGCCAGCGTTCGTAGTGAGGATATTATACGTGATTTAATCACTTCTTGAAAGCAGGCTTGAAGTTGTCCAAAGAATTATTCCCTACTTTACCTGATGAGTAATATGTATAAACTAACACCCATATAAAAGATACAATAATGAAGTAAATAGATTTCAAAATCCTCGTAGCACTTTGATTAGAGATATATCCTTAGATGCTTTTATATACACGCATAGTAAAATGTGTAGCTTAGAGAAAATTAGAAAAACATGTATGGTCTGACTGTGGTATCACCACAAATACCAGAGGCAGTGTTTAATTTCTCCATGTATTTTTGACAGTTTTACTCACCACAAACTTTAACAATCTATTTTCTTAGCATAGTTTAATCGAAGGATTACATTGAAATGAATATTTAAATAGCAATCTTTAGCACTTGATCCTAAGAGTCAAGAACATTTGTCTGTATTGTCCCCTGCAATGTGATGCTTTTTGAATGTCATGATCTGTGAATGGAGTTCACTAAGTTTCTAAAGAAAACATTTGTTTACAAATATGATTTAGGACCTTTGTCCACCATAAGCACAATGAAGAGATTCAAGGAATGCGTAGAGAATAACGTAATAATGCTGATTATCCATATTACTATCTAAAAAGAGTTGTTTATGGGATGAATTAAAAGATCGTCATCAACGAATTGTTATCTGAAAAGTGTTCACTTAATGCTTCGTATGGAAATGTTGGATGAGTTCGTGCATTTCTTTTTCTTTTCCAGCAACGATTATGTCAATCAGGCCATGTGTAATGCGAATCCACATTAGCAAGATTTATATGTCCAAATCGTCGACATTCAGAATGTATCGACTCTGTTCGCGATAACAAAGTTGTAAGTCAGCATCTAGATTCAAATGATACATCGTAATGTACAAATAGAATATTCTACAGTCAGATTTTCTCACAACGAAGATGTGGGGTTCCATCGGCCATCTTGAATAAAGGACGTATAAATAAGCTGTTGTTTTTCAAAAGTAATTCTAAAGACACTGGGAAATGAAGTACAATTCTTTGTAAATATAGAAAAAAAAAGGACACAGAAAAGCTTCCAAATTGGAGCTATTAGCCTACAGACACAGACACACTCTCTCTCTCTCTCTTACACCCACCCTCACATGTGTGTATTTTTAATAGGCTTATAGACTCTACAGCAAAATGACGTCAGATACGTTTTTCGTGAAAAATTTTAGGAAAATGTCTATTTGAAATTTCCTCCGAAGATAATTTATTTTTTATTCGCTTTTTTTTCCCGATTTACTCTATCTATCTATTTATCTATCTAAACCTAGTAATATCTATCTATCTAGCTATCTATACATCTATCTTGTTCTCTCTTTTTTTCAAAATACATCTATAACGAATTATTTTTATTTACACTATTCGGACTATTATCCTCATCTTTGTCGCCATATTTATCACAACGTTTCGACCATTGTATGCTCCGCGCTTCTTCAAGTGGTTGGAATGTCGAACTGAAGACTTTATTTCGCACACTGGTTCCACTTGCCATGTTTAATGGATGTCAGTTATCAGTTGCCTCCTGTTAATTTCCCTCTGAATGTTCTCCACTGCTTTAACCGGGTATCGAACTCACACTCTTTGGATCCTGTCACTGGATATAACTAACGCCTTTATCCACTGTGCCATGTGGCCTTGAGGACATCTCTTTATGAATTTCTGGCTATTATAAACCTGATATCTCAGCAACCATTTCTACCAGTGCCCATATTGCAATTTTTGCTGTTATCATTACATGTTTTTAACCGAGCTCATATTGCAACTTTCGTTGTTATTGCTTTTCTCTGGCATTTCTTATTACTGGTTCCCATATTGTATTCATTTCTATGCTTGGTCGGCTCAGGAGATTATGTGGCCTAGCATATGCTCTGATTCCTTAAGTTTACGAGTTTTCCAATGTTGTTCCGTGTCTATGATCTCAACCTGATCCCAAAGAGGGCGGTGATCTCCCTTCTCTCTCCATACGTAGTCAGCCACGCCTGATTTTTCCACTTTACCCTCGTGTTACAGCTTTCTGGTGTTCTTGAAGCCTTACCTTAAGGGGGCGGCCTGTCTCCCCTTTATATTTCTTTCCGCAACTGCACGGGATAGCGTACACAACGTCTTTAGTTATGTTCTCCTCTATGGGGAGGTCTTAATCGGGAGAGATATCTATGAAGTGTCGTCAAGCTTTTGAAGGTTGTCCTGATGTTATATGGATAAAGGCGCCTGTTTACTCCAGTGAGAGGACCCAAAGAGTGTGAGTTCAATAGCCGGTTAAGGCAGTGGAGAACTTTCAGAGGAAAATTAACAGGAGATAACTGATACCTGACATCCATTAAACATAGCAAGTGGAACGAGAACAATCTACCCCAGTGGGCGAAAAAAAGGATTTCGGCCGTTGTACGTTCCGGCCTTTTCCCGCTTGTTGGAATGTCAAAGTGACCCCTTTATTTCGTTCACTGGGTTAGACTTCTAGTCCCACGTGTCATGTCTAATGGAAGTCAGTTATCAGTTACCTCCTGTTAATTCACCTCTTCAAGTTCTCCACTGACTTAGCCAGATATAGAACTCACTACTCTTTGGGTACTGTCACTGGGTCGAACCAACGCCTTTATCCACTGTGCTATGTGTTTTTAAGAGAAAAATACAATGTAAACTCAGAGAATCGCAATATGAGCACTGGTAAAATTCGTTGCTGAAGACATTAAGTGCCAGAAATTCATACACAGATATCCTTAAGGAGCATACAAGTCGAAACGTTGTGATAAATATAGCAACAAAGATGAGACAATAGATGAATAGTGTAAATAATGTCCAAAAAATTTTAATTACCTTTCAAATTTTAATGCTTTTATAAATAATAATTTTAAACTTTTGTGTTCTTACCACCGCTTTACCGGTGGTAGAGAAAAATGACTAATGCCCAGCCAACGGTGGAACAGTGGTAGAAAAAATGACTAATGCCCACCTACGGGTTGGACGATGGGTAAACACTTGCCATTATTTTTAAATCTAGCCTAAAACATTACATACCGATTATTTGCGAATTTTGCTTCAGGAACTCAGGCAGAAGGATTAAACATCTCCAGGATCGCTGGGCTCAAAATGTTAAGACTTTTATCAAAAAAAAAAATATGAAAGATCTCATATTCCTGAATTATGTATTCACATATATATATATATATATATATATATATATATATATATATATATAAAGAAAGAACAGTAAGATATATAATCCGGTGTTCTTATAGATATTTTTATTTTTACAAAATAGTGCTCAATGTAAATTTACAGAGCATTAATATTATAAATTAACTGATTTAAAATATGTTTTTCGCTACACAGTTCTAACCATGTTTCTATGTATTGCTAAGTTTTTTTTTAACTTAGCAATACATAGTTCATCATGTATAAAAAATAAAATTGTACTAAATCAGAGAAATGAATTAGCTATTTTTTTGCCGTCATTATCATAAACTTTACTTAAATAATATTTAAAAATAATTTTTTTAAAACAATGTGACCTGGTAATATATATATATATACTTATACTTGATATGAAAAAATAATTTTACATACTGTAAGTAATTCTAATACAATTACTTGTTTTAAAAAGAAATATAGTCTATTAAATATTAAAAGTGAAAATATTTTAAAATATTTAAAAATTAAAAGTGAAAATAGTTTAAATGAAACGTATTCTAACCTAAACTTTCCAAAAAATCTTTAAGTATACAAATAGAATTCCGTAAGAATTTTTGCCGTTAGCAATAAGATTTTATAAAAAAAAATGCAGACGACATGCATTTAATGGATGCCAGAATTCGTTCAAAAATACATCCCTACCCCGTACCTTAACATAACCCTTCTTCAAAACTAACTCGTAACTGATACAAGAAAAGTTAATAAAATAAACACGCAACCACCCCTTTTCTGGATGAATGAATTTCTCTGTATGCTTGGAAACTGTAAATTTTGATTTATGCCTTGCCTTTAAAATCCAGTAAATTTAAAAATAAGTTACTCCAAAATTGGCTTGAGGATGAAATGGAGCTAATGTCCTTAATTTAATTACAAAATTAAATTCTAAGCTTTTAGCTTCCATTTTTGAAACATGGTTAGAACTTTGCAGCGAAAAAACATATTTTAAATCAATATATATATATATATATATATATATATATATATATATATATATATATATTATTTGAGTTATTCTTCACTTTAGTGGCATAAAATTAACATCTATTCTATGAATGGCGTGAAATAAATAAAACCAAGTTAGATAACTTTATTAAAATTATACATTATAACATCGAGAAATGGTGGACTACGCACTAAATAAATCCTGGGAACACGAAACTGTTTTGGTACCGCTGACGCCTCACAAATACGAGTAGTAGCGACGATCTTCTAAATTATGTCGACAGTTTGCGTTTGACGCGCACCCAACGTTTCCTCATTTTGAGTATGGAGGGTTTTATCATCAGCACTAATAAATTATAAGCAAAGAACTTTTATAAAATTTAGACATTTAACTGATATAGAATGGCAGCTTATTTTGCGCCGTTTACGTAAAGTAAAATTACAAGATTGTTTTAAGAAGCTTTTGTGGAAGATTACCGTATTTCAGATTACCGAGCTTAGTTTTTACAGTTTTAGGAAAATCCTACTTAACCTGATTCTGTTAGTATAGAAAAATATAATCGGTAATTAGAATTTAAGTTTGGATGAATAATAAACCATACTAAATAATATATATTATGAACGTAAATACTTTAACTTTCTTATTTAGCAATTCCTAAATTGGGAGCAACTATAATGCACAGAACACTAAGAAGGTAAGAGAGAGGTAGCAGACACAAGTGAACACGCAATATGAAGTATTTTAAAAGGCCGACAAGAAATACGACAGAAACAAAGGAATTAAAATATAAAGTAAAAAGTTAACATTAAAAATTAAAAAAAAAAAACGCGAAAATCATTAAAAAATTATAGAATAAAAAGAATTGTAATTTTATTAGTTAGAACCCCAATCGCTATGATAAGGAGATTGCAAGAAGGTATAGTTCATATCCGTATGGTTAGAATATTATAGTTGATCTTATAATCGTAAAGCGACATCTCATGAGGCTGCTTCACACTAGAGTTGGTCACATACACAACCTTAATTATAAAAGTGACAAAGAGAATTGTGGAACCCTCTTAAATTATTTACAAGAGAAGCCATCTTCATGGTACCCTTATGAGACAGATGATAGGCAGGAAGATTTTCCTCGCGTATTATATATGTATAGTTATTTGCCATAACAGAAAAACATCGAAATTACGACTTTTGCCATAACAGAAAAACATCGAACTTGCAACTTTTCCAGTAATCTATGTGAAGAAAGGAATAACTAACCCTCTAACTCGGTTGGGGAATAGTCTACAAGATAAGTTTGTGTAGTTTTCTCATGGGATAATATAACAGTGAATTAAACATTAAAAAATAAACGAGAGAAAAAAAAAACAACAGAAATATTTTATAAGTTTAGGATCACTTCAAAGGCGTTGAAAGAAAACTGGCTTATCTTTCTGACCACGTGTATACCGAAATGAAGAAGGGCTGCTTCTGTCAAATGATATATTCATTTTAATCATAAAGCAGCAAATCAACGGAAAAAAATAATTCATTATCCATTTAGCGTAAATTCATCAATATCGTCTACATTTGATTTATTTTCAAAAATTTCCTCCCTAAAAAATAGAAAACTTTCAGGTGTTCCCATACGTGAACTTGATAAGCAGGATGAAAATATATATATATATATATATATAATGTGTGTGTGTTACCCTGACGATATATGAAATATCCAGTAAAGTATTCCTGATATCTTTTCTTCACTTGCCTTGTAGAAAACACTGAATCTGGTTTTACACAGAAGATTATAAAGGTAGATCCCACGGAGTTTTTTTACTATAAGGTCCTGTTTAACTCATTCAATCCTAACCTAGGAAATATCACATATGATTACCTGGGATATATAGCTATATTAAAGAAAATGTTTTATGCCAGTTCACTTTAGAGCCGCTAACTGCAACATGTAATCAAATATTACTTGACGCATTGTCGGATCATTTGAGACTCAAACGTTTTGCCTTCTGGCTTTTGTAATGAGGAGGTTTTCTAGAGGCCGAGCAGGTTTCCTAGAGGCCGAGCAGGTTTCCTAGAGGCCGAGCAGGTTAAAAAAGACTTATTAATGTGTGAATAAAATATATTGTAAATCAACGATCGTCTAATATAATTGTATGAACAGGATTCACGTATGCAGCCAGTGTAGCGATGACAACGAATCGTTGGGTGGATAGCTTCCTAGCATTGACGGTTACATATAGGGGACCAGGTCGTTACATCAAATTGGAAGATATCAGATATGTTTTGCTATCGGTGATATTGTGTTGGGTACTGACATACCTGCTTCCTCAACACACAATATACATAAATAAATAATTCTTCGGCTTTCAACCAAGATATGTGAAGGGAACTTGTCATGTGATCGTTTGCGTAATGACCCTATGATTATACTCGGTATTTCGAATGATGCTGCTTCTACTGTTGATGATGATGATATTTTTTGTGTCCCTGTAAACATTATATGAGTCATTCGTTATTCAAATTTTCAATACCATCAGTACAATGCAGATGTGTATGTTATTGGATGAATTCATGATTCCGAAATTAAACTTGTTTTTAGATTCATAATTGGATGTGAAAGAAAAACATAAGAATTTCAAATTAAGGCTTCGTAAATGTGATCATTTCATATCACAGTAACTGACAATGGCCAACACATTTCATATCCACAAAATCTAAAATAGGAATTATGTGTTTGGTTTCGTTATTAGTTGCTTTTTTTTATGAGAAGACATTCTATACTATTTTTTCGGTTATCGCTATTTGAAACAATGTGATGCAAAAATGAAATGCAGCATATTTAGCATTTTTAGTTAATAGACAACTGCAAATGATATGTTCGGTTTTCAAATGAAAGCAACTTAAGAAACACACATTCGCTGTTCTCGAATAGTCACAATTGAGATGTAATTTTCTGGGACATTTATTTGTAACTCCACTTCCAGAACTTGGATTCAACATTATGAGAGAATTTTGTATATTTTAAATTATCCAATTTCTTTATCATGCACTAACCTACACTGCATCCATATAAACTATGTAAACTTTAATTAGGCTTTCCTGCAATTCATCCTAGGTCCTCTCTTGGAGAGATGAGTCATAATTTATAGTGGTAGAATGCCTAGATATTTTCCGAACACATTTATATTTGTAGGTATAAATATAAGAAATAAAACTTGATACCTATAGAAATATATAAAGATATCATGTGAATAATAATCACTTTTGATAGTCTCTTTATCTTTGTCCTTCTGTCACACATATATAAGCTTAAGAACTAATTAGAATATATTATTAGTTATAACGAAAGAAAAAAAAAAGTTTTGCAGCTTGCTTCCAATTTTCACCTATTTAACTTGATGAAATTTACAATTGATGTGTTAGATTAATTTAGAGTCGTTTGCCCAAACCACTTTAGTGGACAGTAAAATGAAGTGGCGCTTTTTTTTATCTTTGCTTGAATCAAAGGAAAATAATTAAAAAAGCAATTGACTCTCCCGGAATAACTAGTGCACGTGCCGCATTAAGTTGCTTATCAGTTTTACATTTTAGTAGAAAATGCTAATGAGGTGTTTTCAAAGACTAGACTGTTTCCGTAACGGAAGGCAACTGAGCTCTCTAGAGATAATAATAGAGCAAGTGAAGTGATAAAGTTTCATGAGAATTCTTTTTTAGAAAATATTATATACTGTGCTGAATTTTTGCGCATTTGATGCTGAGTTCAAATATCTACGAGGATAAATCAGAAAATGAATTCAAATTTGATGTGACAAGGAGTTTTTGGCGCACAGCACTAGAAGTGTGCATAGGATGGGGATCATTCGACTGGTTATGGAGCAACGCCCATCAACATCGTACTCGTAAGAACACAACAAAAGATTGGATGTCCTGATCAGGAATGACCGATGTATCACGTTATCAAAAATACTGACAATGGTGGTTATCATCTATGGATGTGCAAAAGCCATAGTGTATAATGAATTCGTGTACCATATATTTTATGCGCGTTAGGTTCTAAAATATGCAAGCGCTGCAAACGTGTCTTCATGAGTAGCTGAAGCCTTCTTTTAGATAGTAATTGAGATCTCTTTGAACAATACCGGAAGTGCATCACGGTGGAGCGGTGCTGAAGGGTCTATGTTGGAAAGTGACATATACATTTGTTTTTCATTAATGGAAATTAAGTTAATGCATGGAAATTACAATTAACTTTTGATTTATTCTCGTAAACTACATATTTAACGAGTTTCTTAATTTAATTTGCTTCCACCATATAGGCGACTATCATAGAGTACAAGCCAGCTAGAAAATTTCGTAGATTATCGATTTAAATTGAGATTTCGTCTTTTATATGTTGCAGTCTCTTCTTCCTCTCTTTTATAATCTTATTAACAGCTTATTAGACGCATACTAGCATGGGAAGGATAGTAAACCTATCTACACTTGCATGCATGATTTTGATTAATCTTTGAAAATGTTTTTAAAATGTCATTGTCCACATTTTGCGCCACATAGAAATTCATAAAAGTGTAACATATAGAAACAATGTTACATTAATGAAACTGGTGGTTCAAAAATAAAATAGCTTGATATTTCTCTAGTTATATCGTTCGTATCAATTCAGCAGAATTTACTTACTCCTGTATCTGTGGGCCTGTATGAGTCTGTGTGCCCGAATGCTTCTGTTCGCCTGTATGAGTCTGTGTGCCTGAATGCTTCTGTTCGCCTGTATGAGTCTGTGTGCCTGTATGCATCTGTTCGCCTGTATGCATCTGTTCGCCTGTACGCTTCTGTGTGCATGTATGCTTCTGTTCGCCTGTGTGCGTCTGTACGCGTCTGGTTGTAATGTTCCCAGGCCGTACCTGTTGTTTAGTCCCTTCCTTAATATATATCGTTTAAGTGAGACAAAGTGAGAGAGGGGGAGAGAGAAATTAAAACTATAACCACTTCACATTCAAACTTACGATTCCCTATGTTTACAACCTTTAATCTCTTATGCTTCGCAGGAATGCCTGCTAAAAGCGCCTAAATGATTGACTAGAGACATGGATTATTCATTAAGAATAAAGGTTTTACTGACAATGAAAAAAGTGAGAAATGATTGAAGATAGCGACAGATGAAAAGCGAAAGAATATTAAAAGACCAAGTCGAGGGGACAGAAGGTGACTATTAAGTTTGCATTTAAATTTTGGAAGATTGTAGTTGATAGCAAACCAATCAAGGCGGGAGTGGTTTCCGAAAGCGCGAACGGCGAGAGAAGGGAAGCTTCAAATTTGAAGCTTAATTTTAACCAAATCTCAATTGTAAAACTAATTCAATCTTAAGAAAATTGCTAAAACTTCCAGGATAATTATGGTGTCGATGCTTAGTGGAATGACGTTACTTGCCTAAATAATCATTCACTGACCCAAACCGTTAGGGATTATTTTATTTTATATATATTTTTTGTTAAATTAAATACTTATTTGAAAAAAAATAAAAACATCTTTTTTCTCCGCCTAGAAGTTAACTCGTTGCAATTTTTCCCCTATATATTTTCACTGATTTGTAACTTAATTTATTCACTGCATTTTTATTTTATTTTCATGTGACTCTTGAGACATGTTCGCGAATTATTATTGCCTCAATAGATGTCTTAAAATATTTGTCCCTCTTCATATATATATATATATATATATATATATATATATACTGTAAATTTACATTGAACACTGCTTTGTAAAAAAATAAAATTATCAATAAGAGCACCGGATTATATCTTACTGTTCTTTCCTTTTTTTTTATATATATATATATATATACATATATATATATATATATATATATATATATATATATATATATATATATATATATATATATATATGTGTGTGTGTGTGTGTGTGTGTGTGTGTGTGTATTGCGTGAGAAAGATTTATCGCACGTCTGTTTCTTTTTTGTTGTACGTAAAATATCTCAGTTATCATTCAAACGTGAGCATTCATTGCAAATTATTATTATGTACTTTCCAAGGAGATGAAATTTTTCTAAGATAAGAGCTTCTCATTTTCTACTATGTCTTTATGTAATAATTTTAGAAACAACACCACAACATGCTTAATCTACCGCAGAACAAATGCCGGCGATGCGAACAGAAACAGCACTAATATGCTATCTTGATCATCATGTCCGAATCAACTGAAACCGTTTCACGTCTGAACAAATCACACGTTACCAGGCGTCGTACCTTCACGTAGCGCTATTATGATCCTATTAACGCTAAATAACGCTGAAGTTAGCTGTTGGATATTCAAATGCATATAATGTCAGCCAATGTATTTTATCTGTTACGACGGGCGATTCTAAACCGTTGCTTCTGGCCATGATCTTTAATTACCCGCCATTGTGTTGTCGATGTTCTTCCATCACATATTCTCGTTACGTAAATCAAATGTGAAATATCCCAACATTTACTATGAGCAACTTAATCGTTATTCATACTGACATCAATAAAACTTGTTCAACTTAACAGTGAAGTGTTTTTTTTTAAATAAATATCATGAATGCTCATGGAATGTTTGATTTGTTTTTTTGTTTTTTTCTGGTTTACCAACCTTTTGTGGGTCATTTAAAGCTGAAACAAATATCGGAATATAGTGGTTTGCTTACATTACCTGGTGTTCTAACGCTGTCCCCCATGAGAGTCCCCAGCGGGTTAGACGGTAGTTAATTTGAATGATCTAAATGATGTTTTCAGTGTTATTTTACGCATGTATAATATACAAATGTGTAATCGCTCATGATCAAACACAGGTTCGATCACGTAGTTAGAATTTTAACAGGTGAATATGAATGAATTAAAATAAATATGTTAAATTCAACAATGGCACTATGAACCAAAATTAATAAGAAAAAAAAATTATGAAAAAATAAAGGCACTTGATTTCCACAATTCATTGATTTTTAAATCCTTTAATTCTAGGGCACTTTTATCGAGTGAGCAATCCCATCGAAAACATAAAGAAAAACAAAAAAACTTCCTTACCTTTGCTGGCAGTATATGCACGATATATGCAAAATGTAGCTTAATGGTTAGAACGTTAGCATTCCGACCTGGAGACAAGTGTTTGTATCTTAATGTATTTAAATGGAAAATATCGAACTAATATGTGGCAGCGTTCGGAATTTTTTGATAAGTCTGACACGAGCTGGAGTATTAGTTCTGGAAAAAAATAGATATACGGATCAAAGAGCTCCTTAGACTTTGATATCACAAGTCATCATAACCAAGGCTTTCAGTGTACTGGCTTTTTTCAAACCGCTAATCAAGCAAGAATAAGCGCTATCTCCAACAAAACGTAACTAAGATTGATTATGCATAAGTAGCTGAATAAACTAGGTTTTAGCTCCTTGCGTATTGTACAAATACAAATGTGCCTGAGCAGGCGTCTCCAAGACGACTAGCTATTTATCCTAACAAATCGGATTGAATGTGCCATACATACATATAAAAACAATTGATTTTATATTAATAAGTATGTCGAATTAGCAAACATTTGAATCTTACTTTTTCGACAATTTTTATAGTACAGACAACGAAGTAAATTTAGACAAAATCAAGAATTCATTGCGTGGAATAAATGATTCTTTCAAGCACGCATGTTAGATGCTTTCCTTGTGCAATTTATATTTAACTAATGCTGGGCGAATTATTCTTGAAAATTATGAATTATTTATTTCTTGACCAAACCTCAAACGTCAACCTCGACAGTTCAGCCGAGTCACATATTGATAAGCTAATTCTAACTGAGGAATTCATTTTCATTGTTATACTTAAATGAATTAATTAAAATGAAGCTAAAATAATTTTTTTGACAAAACAAGCGCAGAAGGATATGTGAAATAAAACGTGTACATCTTAGTCATAAACTTTTATACAGTTTAATGTTTACCGAAGTCGGTGACTTGTATGTCCGGAGGAATAGTGGCTAGCGATTCGAATTCGAAAATCGGAGAGGACAATTCCAATCGACTTCATTAGTTTCACTTTGCCTTGGGAAATTTATGAATCAATCACTACTCCCTCCAGCTATGGATAAAATAGCATGAGAGATTGGATCCTAAATTTCCATTTATCCTTGCTTACTTGCGTTTAATAAAAATTCCATTTATGAACACTTATCAACGTCCATTTTCTTTAGTTAAGTTTAATGAATTTTATATGAGTTATTCAAACAGCGACTTGATTTGTGATGGAATATTCAAACGAATGCAGTTCCTGCCATTAGTCGGCATCGCATGGAAATGCGGCATCAAAAATATATAAATAAATAAAAGGGCACTAAAATCTTTTTGAAACGACTTCAAAAATAAAATATGGAAATAGTTCAGATTGCATATGTCTGTGAGTTTCTAATTAACTGTCCACATATTCTACGACGAATATCGATTTAAAATCAGATATTAGAAAAACATGAATTATCTTCACGCAATACTTGTTGGTAATATTAGAATGGTCATAATTAAGCTATTTATTTTCTTATGCAAAATCAATTATCAATAAAATTGTTATTGATCAATAGATGTAGGTAAAACTTTCTGAATTTACTTACATTTAGAGAGTGGTATTATAAAAGAAATATTTTAATTAGGAAAATTACAATGATACCTTTTTTGAATGTATTATGCAATTCGGCAATGTTTGTCATTTTGTCAACACACACGCATACACTCATCATATTTACTAAAATAACTTAATTACTTAATTCTAATTGTAAAGAGTGTATATATATATATATATATATATATATATATATATATATATATATATTTAAATCAGTTTTTTTACGCTGAATCCAAAATTCATACTCATTTTTATAATCAGATCTAATTTTTACGATACCAGCTCTTGCTTGAAATGTATAGAACATCATTATTACTCTATTTATTTTCTTGTTGAATTTAACAAATTATAGTATATTTAAAGCTGATATATTCGCAGAAAACTTACATTGCGTCATAGTAAACTGAAAAATACACAAAAGAAGCTATTCATGGATGAAAGGTCTTTTCAGAGACATCCTCCTGATTTCGGCAGACACCGGATTCCGTTTCAAGCACCAGCAGTCGTCATCGAGAAAGTTTACATCCCACCGGCCTTGGTATCACTCTTCCATAATGCGAATGTCTTGGTGAAAGAACTTAACCTGCTCTTTACTCAAATCTCCACAGTTCTTTGGAAAATAGTCTAAGTTTGACCACAGAATGGGAAGCTTGACTGACTTTCGTGTCCCGTGTTGGCAGAAACTCTTCAGCAGCTCATCGCTTTCATTCTCGTATTCCGCACTCCGGTGATTTCCCAGGAAGTTTGTAACTAATAACTTCTGTGACTGCCAGGGGACAGTTCAGCTTCGCTCACGGCTTCGTTAAACATTGGATCCTTCATACGTTCTCTTATTTGAGGGCCGTAAAATATACCAGCCTTGGGTTTCCCCTGCTTATCCGCGGGAAGTTCTCCTGGAGGAAAAAAATCATCTGCCTTCCCTGTTCCATTGCGTTCATAAAGTACTTCATTACTCCAAACTATGTAAGGGTGGAAGCAGTATTTTGTTCTGTTTAATGAGAATGTGGAACTGAACTATATGTGAGTCAAGTTTTAACCCTTGTCTTAACGGCCACTCTTGTCTGACATAATGTTGGTCGTCCGGCCGGCTGTCCTAGAGACATAGAAACAATGACACTTTGTACACCCGACTTGGAGCTCTACGACCAGTCCAAATCCACAGATCAACAATTTCTGCACCTTGTAGCTAACAGCAGACAACAAATGATCCATGTTGTTGTGAGAGTCTTTCATTTGTACTGAATGCTCAATAGGGATAGATGAAAAACTAAGTAGAAAAACCGTTTTGAAACTGCTACTGGATGAGTCAATAAAAATCTCCATTCTGTAGCATCAAACTCTAAGCCCATTGATTTGATTAATCCAACAATGTTGTTGAAATAAACCAATGATGACTTAGACTGAAACGTGAACAATTGTCTTAATTCTATCTCAGGGTCTCGATACCAACAGATGATTCTCTCTTAGACGTGAACACATTCGCTTATCATACTCCTTTGAAAGGTTTATCACTTGATAAAATTTTGGCCTTTGGGAAAAACATTGAAGCAGACCAGGGTTATCAAGAAAAAAAGAGACAATTATTTTAAACATTATCTTAGGGGTTCGCTTAATTATGGACAGCACTGTATGTAGGCACGAGCATAAATTTAATTAATTTTTACCAAGATAAAATATGTATTGCTATACGTTTGGTTGGGGATTAATGTATGTTGTCAATTTCTTGCATTCACATAGACACAATATGAAGAGATTTACAATAGTTTACTCAGTGTGATACCGACTACAAACCATACCAAAATGATGACTCATAAGAGTATCTGTCTATGCTATGTTCTTCTGTGTCTTTTTATTTACATTATTATACATGATTTGATGTGTACCTCCTTCCATACATGAGCATATATATATATATATATATATATATATATATATATATATATATATATATATATATATATATATATATATATATATATATGCCCAATATAAGATTGGTGTAAATGGAATAAATTCAATAACCCAAAAATATTTTTCTTAAAAAAGTGCTCAATACAGAGTAGACCCAATATTATTAATTCGAAAATTATAACATAAATATGTTATAAAATCACTACAAAATAGCCATTTCGTTTCAACACTTCTGGTGTCTTCTCAAGTGATTGGGTTGAATGTAGAAAATTTTTTCTACATTCGACACTATCATAAATTATATATATATATATATATATATATATATATATATATATATATATATATATATATATATATATATTTGGTTGGATTGATGTGAGTTTGTGACCCTGGGGTTCACGCTTTTGCGATCGTCAGAAAACTGATTCATTTTTTTAAATTTTGGATTTCTGTAGATTGCGTGTATTCGTGTTATTACGGAAGTAGGGGATCGTCGTTGTGATGTCACTCATGCTAACGCTAACATAGATGCATGTCCGTATACCCACTGAGGCAGGCAGACACACATACACACGCCCCCGCCCGACGAGGCTCATACAGACATAAACGTATGTGGACAGTATGGGACTTGACATATGTATGTATGTGTGTGCTATTGTCTACATACATACGCATTTGGTTGCTGAAATTCTAAGATTGGATGTGTAGCGAATATTTCTTGTGAATGTATACATGTCAACAATCAGACCATTTTTGTATTCTTTTTGCTGAATAATATCGCACGCACGTGTAGTGGGGTCTGTGTAAAATTATGATAGGTAAAATTTTAAATTTATTAAGGCTGATTTGTTATTATTTTAAAGCTGGTTATTTGCTTGTTTTTGATATCTGCGTATATGTAACTGGTAGAAATTGCAGTTTGTAATCCTTTTTGATTTTTATTTGGTAATTACTTTTATAATTATTATTATTCCACGAGCAATGCAAATCATTTCTACAACTTTACAATAGCTATTAGCTACTAATATTATCATTACAACGAATCCCCTGACACCATTACTACCACATCACATCTTCTATTACTGTAATAGTCTACTATAATTATTAATCTAAATTACTCCCGCTTCCACAGCAAATTTAATACCACCAAATAAAAACTTATAAGGATAGACAACAGCACACATATATATACATATATCAAGTCCCATACGGTTCACATATTTTTATGTTTGTATGAGCCCCGGCGGGCGGGCGCTTGTCTATGTGTGTCTTCCATAATAACACCAACACACGCAATCTACATAAATCCAGAATTTAAAAAAATTAATCACTTTGTCTGATGATCGTAAAAGCTGGAAACCCAGGGTCACAAACTCACCTCAATCCAACCAAATATATATATATATATATATATATATATATATATATATATATATATATATATGACTTGTCATTTATGATTTTGGCAGTGTTTTGTCGGAATTGGAAAGTATTTTATTTACTCTTTATGCGTGTTAGGAATTGAAATTAATTTACTGTTTATGGATTACTGCGTTGTGGTATTGAGTTGTCTTGAACACAATATCTTCCGACATTTTACTGAATGCCAGCGGATTACTGTATAGTTTTCCCATTGAGATCTTTCATTTTCCATTGACTCGGAACCTTTTAAAAATGTTGGAGCAGTGAATCTCATATGGAAATATAGTTTACTTAAGTATTTTTTCGTTAAATCTTAATATTGGAGCAATTCCCGTAAGCAATAACCTGACGTTGTTATTATTGTATATTTTCGATATATCTGCGATGATCTGTAACGAATTATTTGGTGTACATTTAATCAGCTTTTTGATTTGGTCAACAAATCGGCTTTCACATATGTTCGATTATGTTAACGTTAAGGCTTTGTTTAGGTCAAACTTGAACCATTGCAATGCCTTCAGAGTTGACGCATTTCTTTGATATATTTGATATTTCCCGTGTAACATATTTTTGCTTATAGATTTGACTTAAGAAATGTTTCATATTTCTCGCTGTTCAGCTTTCCATCATTTTTTATCTTACATTTACTATTGCTTTTAATCTATTCCCGTGACATTAATCCTTGACCACAGAATAATACCGTCTTTTTTATTTGGAATTATTTTTCTCAGGAACATTCATTGTTGAAATAGAATGTAATTTTATTTTATTTTCGTCATTATGTATAAAACCTTTTCCCGCTTTTTATTATCCCCTAGTATATATTTTTTTGTTCAACTTTTCCGTATTCTTCCATCAATTCTATTAATAGTATTTTTATAGTATCTATCTTACTCTAGAGATTAACAAGTCGGAACTACAGTGTGTTCATGTAGTTCTTGAAACCCGCTTAATATTCTATTGTATATTACTAACATCATTGTCCTTTTTTAATATTTTCTCTCTAATTTCGAAAGT
Source organism: Acanthosepion pharaonis (assembly GCA_903632075.3). Classification (NCBI taxonomy): domain Eukaryota; kingdom Metazoa; phylum Mollusca; class Cephalopoda; order Sepiida; family Sepiidae; genus Acanthosepion; species Acanthosepion pharaonis. The sequence continues at coordinate 2,103,458 of CAHIKZ030002112.1, forward strand.
CTACAAGTCATTTTCATAACCAAATTGCTCAAAAATCAGCATAATTCTTCGCGCTCACATGGATAGCAGGAGATTTAATGAGGAATATTTAATTGTAACATTTCGATAATTTCGATCCTATTCGCGAAAATTACTTTTTCCATTTTAAATTAAATTAATTACACGAAATAACAAATTTAATATAGCAGATATTAGAAAATTCTATTATGCGTAAAAGGTATCAAGTGTCTCATGAAGTTGGCCTGTATCTCTACTTTTACAATATTCATATGAATACGATTTGCATTACAGCTTTGAATGACAGCAGATAATATTCCAGAATTGGTATTGTCAAATAATTCATTCTCAAAAAATGTGAGCATATTATTTATTCTTGGTTGATATTATCTATATATTAAGCTGTTGAAAAGTTTCAAGCTAGAATTATTTCCCAAAATACGAAAAATGTCAGAATCATTTACCGATGTTCGTATTTCTTTTAAAACTGTATCTCAGTATTAGCTACATTATCATCCATTGGTTTATAAATCCTTGAGAGAAGCTAATATTATGTTTGTTGAATATCTAGTCACATCTCTGTAAGCAATTAAAACGATATCCATGTGTTTACGTGTTCATATATCCACATGGTAGACCTTGGCATGAATTGTCCTGAAATTCAAAGTGTGATATTCGTTGAAATTTTACATAGTTGGAAACGCTGATTATTTGGAAACAAAAGATCCACCGCAGCCTCCGGTCAATGAAAATAATATTTTGTAAATTGATTTTCATACAAGGCCTAAGAGACAATCGAGATAGAGGGTTGCTAAATTGGTTTTGTGAGCAGTGAGTGTAAGAAGCCCAGAGTAAGATAAAGGCTAACACTGCAATTAAACAGCCAAATGTTGTAGTGGGCTGCTAATCATCCTCTTGGGAATTGTTTCCATACGCTAGCGGTTCATTAGAATAGGCTGTTTGAGTGGGGATTACTAATGAAATATGAATGGAAGAGGGTTGGTTCTATGTGGCATAGAGGCACTTAACGATTGTGGTTAGAACTGGGAGAAGTAAGAAGGTATGAACATTTCCAAGGGAAATAAATATAGTCTAGCGAGAAACCTGTAAGGATTCGTCGCTAGGGAAGGGCTTGTATGGTGGAAATATATAATCACCCAGCTTTATCGTAGTTTAAAAGTGAAGACATAGCATTTCCAGCTTATATATTGCAGTAGCACTCAACATTTTCTCTGATATGGCTCTTGTAAAGAAAGTGAGTGACAGAAGGTTTTAGCAGGTGGTGGATAACAGGAGTTCTAGCAATTAATCGTATATCTTCGTCGATCTATGAAATTTATGTCCACAAAATATGCGTTATCTAACTTTTAAAATATATTTATAAGAAAAATCCAATGAAATATTCAAAACAAAAAAGAAGAGTAAAGTAAAAGTCTGAAAATTACTCTTAGACAATTTATTATTTTAGATTTGAAGTGCTAGACAATTAGCCATCTATACTGACTGAAATCTACTTCGGATACTGAGATGCCAACAAAATGATGGTTGTGGCACTGTTGCTGGTTAAGTGATGAACACATAGCGAGTTGTAAATGGGGTTTGAATATAAACAATTTTTGTACAGTTGCATATCGAATGCTGATTCCAGAAATAAAAAAAAAACATTACAGAAAAACGATTATTTACAATATTCGAACTATATTGTCCTCATCTTTGTCGCCATATCTATCACAACATTTCGGCCGTTGTACGCTCCGGCCTTCTTGATGCATCTCAGCTATCAGTTATCTCCTGTTAATTTTCCCTCTGAAAGTTCTCCACTGCCTTAACTGGGTATTGAACTCACACACTTTGATAGCTGACAACCATCAAACATGGTACGTGGAACTAGAACAGTCTACCAGAGTGAGCGAAATAACGGGTTCAGTTCGAAATTCCAACCACCTGAAGAAGGCCGGAGCGTACAACGGCCGAAACGGTGTGATAAATATGGCGACAAATATGAGGACAATAGTCCGAATAATGTAAATAATGTACATAATACCTCATGTCAGAAATATAGACAGACTCAGAAAAACGATTATTTTTACGCACATCATTTCACTATCGCAGATAAGTATTCCGCACAGAGCGAAACGATTTCTCTACATTTTTATTTTAAAACACAAAGACAAATTGAATGAAAACCCAAGGACTGTTAATTCTCACCAACATAAACGAATTGCATGTTACCTGAATAATAATATAGCCACGACCACTGTAACAATAATTCGCTTTTATTGTTGTCCGTTATTGTGTTCAGGTGGTAAATAACGTGTAATTGTACAGTTTTATGTCTTACATTTGCTAAATTTTGAATCCGTTATAGACATTTTATATTGACTATGGATGTTGCCGCCAATGCTAATATTTATATTGTGAACGCTTCAAAAAGGGAAATGAATCATATTTCAAAAAGCACATCAAATATATGCACTGAGGTTCAAATAATGTTAAGCATAGACCCACAAACCTACACAGACCAACAACCCTACGTCCTGCAAAGTGAAAGTGAACTATCAAATTCCGATACAACTCAAAAACAAAGGAAACATTTTTTGAGAGAGAAAAATGTAAAGGTTCTTTCCCATTTTAGGTTACGCGATAATTATTGTTATTCAAAGAAAAGCGATTAATTTATACGGCCTTTAATGTACATACTAGAAAATGATCATTGTATGGGAAGACCATTTAGTGTGGTGTGGTTCTTGAATTAATAAATATTGCATGGAGCATTTTTGTTTTCATAAAAAAAAAGAGTTGCTTGCACTTATAACTGAGATATTTTATGATTTAAAAAAAATATTTCACCCACGATATTTTATTTTCGGAAAACTTCCTTTAGTCACACGCACATACACATATCATAAACACATACACAAACAGACACAGGTACACACAAATAAATATATACAATTTAAAACAATTACTTAGCATACATTCAGTTATATATATAGTCGACTCTCCCGTCAAGTAGATCAATTCCCAGAAAACCGACAGCTCGACAACAGCACATGAGTTTTGATTATAGTGGTGAGGGCTTCGTGCAGGACCTTCCACACTTTTTGAAGGGACGAATACAGAGACTTGGTGCACTAAGTTCCACAAGGTTCCCAAACGACTTCTCCTAGACCAGTTACCATCCAAGCCTATGTTATTTTACCCATCGCTGGAGGGAGAAGAGGATTCACACCTTTCCCAAGGGTATTAGCACGTAAGTGAATGTAATGGATTTGACCGGAATTCGAACTCGGCTCTGCGATTTCTCAATCCAAGCCACTATCCGTTACTCCACTGTTTAGTTATATAGTTTATATTTATAATTTATATTTAATATATAATACTATTTATTGACTATCTTATACGCTCACCATCTACCACCATGAAATTGGGTTTTTGTTTCTAATGAAATTATCTTGTTTCTTTATAAATGCATCATCGCTATAATAATGTTCCTCGAATTTCGATATCGCATTTTATAGCCAACATTAAGACACTATCCAAATATTAAAATCTTTGTTCTTCCTTATTTTTTGTTTTGTCTTCTTCGACTGTTCATTTATATGAAGACTATATATTCTGTCTTATTACACTTCTTCTAAGGCGTTATCCATATAATTCTAAATTATTTCCCTATTATGTATCTCGTTACAGTAATGAAAATGCATATTCATCAATAGAAACGATCCCCTCAAGTCACATCACATCCGTTATAAGCTTTTCCTTTAAACCTAAGTCCACCTGAAAATGATTCCGATCGAAACATCCTATCATAAACAGCAACGAAGAAGATACATTTTCAAAAAAGAGGTTAAATATGTTTTCTTATAAACTATCTTCTCAAACGGAATCTCTTTGTATCAAAGAAAATTGAAACTAAGAAATAGCTCCGTATTTTCCGAAGTAGCCAAAATTTTATGTCGAAATTAGAAAAAGAGTCTACATTTTGCTCATTGAAGCTCTCTATATACACCAACATTCCAAAATGGATGATTTATGTATGATTTAATATATATATATATATATATATATATATATATATATATATATATATATATATATATATATATATATATATATTGATCAAGTATTTAGGTGGGTGTTATATTATTTTTCACGGACAAATATAAAATGCATTTTAAATTATTTACGAAAGATTTAAAAACTGTTAATTTATAAAAATTAAATGCGTAGAAGGAATCTATATTATCAAATGCAACAGTTTCTGGCGTGTAACAAATACTAATAAGAAATAGATGAATCAATCAATCGATCGATTAAGACGACGACGATGATTCACATCAACAGTTACCTCTGAGTTGAATGTCTCGTCAAGCAGAGACACAGGATTCAACCCACATGTCAATAATGAAGAAGATACTGTATGTAGCTTGTATTGTACAGTGTCGTGCAGAAGTATTGATTTTTTGGAAAACTCTTGTCACTGTTTTGCACTAAGGTTGATTTCCTCTTAGTTTCTTGGCAAATGGCTTTGTTGTCGACACTCCTCCGTTTATTTGGTGCGTTTGCAATACAAAGAAACAAAAAAGGAATGAAACGGAAAAAGCAAAATCCGTTTTCTAGGCATGGAAAATCTCTCTCTCTATTTTTCTCTCTCTCAATATATATATATATATATATATATATATATATATATATAGACGCGAGTTACGAAATATATCAAAAAACTTAGTGGATCAATTTATCTTGATCTTGACATTCATTAGCTGAATGTTGATGCACAAATTTCACTGTAGTTTGTTAGATATCTGTGCGTACTGGAGTAAGTTAAATTTAAACTTTAAATGGTTGATTAAGCTAAGCATATTTAGAATGACTTATGTTGAAATGCTTTATTGTTTTGAAATTGTTACCAAAAGATAAGTATTTTTATTTTGTTAAATGTTAAAAAACTAACATAAGAATTACTATTTGTTTTATCTTGTTTAGGTATGTTTATAAATCTTGATTCCATTACTGAATTATTGCTCCTTCTATAGAGATATTAAATGTTTTGGCACAATTGATATATCTGAATTATGTGATTGTATTTCATGAAATATTCAAAGTTTATTAATTGCTTATGAAAATCAACTGATATTTAATGCCTAGATGTATCTACATTATTTTTTATAACTAGAAATATTGATATCCATACCGAGATAAATTCCATTTTCAGTTCTGATTTCATATACACATTTGTGCAAATTATTTGAAACAAAACGTCAGTATTTGCTTTTTGCTTATTTTCCAATGAAACATGACCGATTTGCACATGTTAATATTTGCATGTACATTCCAGGAAGTCGTTCCTTGCATATTGACTATAGAGTCTCGATAGGATTTATATCAGAAGAGTTTTCGGGCCAGTCTATAGTACTTTGATTTACTCACTGGTAAGGCTTGCTAGTTTTTTTCGCGCAGCGTTACAAATTTTTGTACGCTCCCTTGGATTATTAGTCAATAACCGTAAGAGAACTAATCGACAGTCGAGACAATAGTGTCTGGGTTTGATAATAATCACGGATGACGCAATATTTTTCAGGACCAAACAAAATTCATCATACGCCCCTAAAATAGATACATATTATTGCACGCCACTGCAAATATCTAATCTGAGTAAAAAATAGAAGTGAATTATATCCCGTCACTTCAGTGGGCCTAAAACGGAACGTATGTAGAAAGAAAGGAAACTAAAGCGGTTGTTTCAATTAATTTGCACCTGGGTATATCACATGGGTTACACCTGAAACTTCAGTAGGCTTTCTATATATTATACGCTTGAATAACATTGGCAAATGTCTATGCTATACATGATTAGATTATTACAGATTCCTAGTTATGACTGAAATATTATCTGAGTGATATTTCGAATTTCATTACTTTTAATTTAACATATCCGGCGAAATGCATTCGTATCCAAATAAAACTTCTGTAGTCGACACCGGGTGAAGAGTTAGTATGAGATATTGAAAAACGTCTACGATTTACATGTCTAAATGCCTTAATTGGATAAAATCCAGGTTTTCCGAATTCGAAATACAGATCCATAATATCATTTGAAACTTAATTAGGATGTTCAATTCTGATCGAAAATGAGTTATATTAGCTCTTGTGTTTGATATTCTCCACACAAATATCAATCTAATTGTTTTGAGATTCAAATATTCATTACACTTAATGCACCAAATTCACGAATAAGTAAAGACAGAACATTAAATGTAATATTCTCTATTTAAAATGTAGATTTTTCTTTCTATTTCTGCTTCTATACGCGATGGCATATGAAGTGATGTTACCTCTCATATCAATTCCGTAGCAGAAGTTAGATTGACTACTTTATATGATATTCGGTTTAGACTGAATTATGTTTGAAATATAATTCATTGTTGATTAATATCATTTCCAATGATATTTCCTTTCCAGTAGACGTTATATTGGCATGATCAGATGTGAAAATAATATCAAATAAAAAACCAAGTTTTGAATTATGATTACTTGCCCCGTTGAGAAGCAGGGTTAGATCTCGACAACATCAGGCAATCGTAATCAAATCAGAAAAGATGTCCTGGTAAGAAAAATCACATCGAGTCACACTTCACCTTTAACCGCACTAAAATGATAATGGCCATGGAAAGAAACCGAATAGAAATGAATAGTACAACATTTGTCCCCAAATATAACTAATAATAAGCGTAATAATGAGGAAGTAATGAAAACTAAAAAAATAAATGCTGCTCTTGATATTGAAGCTGACATTTTGCAAATAATTTACGCCCTCCACAAATTAAAAAAAAAAACAACCTTCAAAATTCCATATAGAAGCGAGAAATCATAAGCACAGTCCCCAGTGTGTGCATCTCACATTAATTAACTATGGAAACAGCAAGGTAGTCTTCATACCCAATTGGATGCATTATGGTACAGTATCTCATCAAACAACTCTAAAAAATCGCTTAAAATTGAGTACCAAATATGTCACATCAATAAGTACTTCATCTTCTCATTCATTAGCAACAGCCTTTTAAGCTCCGAATTTACTAAATGTCTAGATCTGATAAAAGAAATTATGTAGGTTCGCAAAGTCTTATATATCAGACAAGGACCGCCTAACGAAGGATTCCAAATCTCGTCAGAAGTACGACAAGTATGAAATGCTGTCCCAGGTAATGTAATCTATCTGTAGACTATAGCCTGTATATAATAAATACAGATGTAAAGATATTGATATTGGTGACTGAAGTAATTTTATTACATCCTAAATGAATCTATGAATTTCCTGTCCTGCAATTGAAACCAATTTATCAGTGAATGAGCGAGTTATGCCGATGACATAAGTATCCATAGTTGGAATACAAATGATTTTGAATAAAACATCAACCTATTCTATCAAGTTTACAAAGAAACTGTATTCAGGATAAACTTTCCAAAAGAGAAATTATGATTTAGATTTGGAATTGAAGCAGAGATGGCATCTATCCTGAACCCATAAAATCCAGGACATGAAATTAGAAAATATTCAAATCTTAAGATATCTCTGCGTATGGATAATTTCTAATAAATTTGAACTAAATTCACTCAGAAATATCTAAATTATCGCCTGAATACAAACACTTTTTTCCAATCGATGGTTTAAAATAACTCCGAGAGAGTTAACCATATAGATTTTGATGAGGCCTATCAACATTTTGGACTGGCGCTACAGAATCACTAAGTAATATAACAATTAACAGAAGACACAACAACAACAACAACTAAAATGAATATCACATGTAACTCGAAGGGAAAATAATAAAATAACTAAATTACTTTAAGTTAAAGTTTAGCAATCAAACCGCATCAATATCGAATAAGATTTAATAGAAATGAGTAATCTATTTTCCTGTTTTCTATTTAATAGCAGTATTTTATATTTTATTCAATTTTATTTAACTGAAACTAGCACTATATACTCGATCAATGAAGGGAATGCCAAATATTACCATGTTAGCATTATCTTGTGTTTACCGGTATAAAATCATTATTAAATCAGAATATATTTAAAATGGGTAGGATCCTGATTTTCTGTAATAAAAATGGATAAAGTGTATATCCTAAACTGTTTTTAGGCTAGGATAACAAATATTATCTAAAGACTTTCAACCTTTTTAACACGCCATATCTTATCCAAATGAAGAAAGATTTACTGCATATGTGATATTTATATCCAGATATATACATCTTTAGACTTTTTATTACATAAATTAATGAGATTTTAATATTTATGTCCGTGTTATATACCTTATCTAACGAAAGTTAAATTAGCTACAGTAGCTTATATTTATACTACGAAAATATCTACGCTTTGTAATTCACATTACATATAATGTCTGTATGATATTTCGTAACTACCTACGCTTTATACACCTTATTGTCCATGAAACAGTTTGAATATATTTTTGTTAACTTACTCAGACAAAACCTGTTTTTAACTTTGATTTCCAGATGAGATTTGGAAAATGTGTTATCCAACGGTAGACAGATTTACAGGAATATCTGACATTAGTAACCAGAAAAAAATCGTTTACAAAGTTTTTTAGTTATTTTTTCTGAGCAATATTTTCTAAATGCATTCTATGACTTGTGTCAGCACAGCTGCATTTAGAACATCCAGAATTTATGGTAACTATCACTTGTTAATATCAAGCTTACGAAATCTGATAATATGCATAGGTGATTTGAAAAATGCATTGCGCAACAGGAATTTATTCAGTAGAAGTTATATTTACTCTTTTGAAGGAAGAAAATAAATGATAGAAACTTGAACTGTTAGGAGGAGATGACTCTCTCGGACACCTAATCCCAGTAGTCTGATGTCGCATGCATTTTATTCGATGATTCCACAAAGCCACAATGTTATTGTGTGTGCTTCTCACATAAGTCAAGATTACTCACTTTTGTCCACCTCTGATTCAGATCACTTAAGTCAACTCTTTTCATGACCTTGTCTGACGTCTTTTTCCATGAGTTTCTCAACCTAAATGCCTCATTGACAATATTTAATTTTCAGAGCTCAACCCTTATCAGGGTATATTACTCATTTTTCTTTTCATATGATTCTCTACTAAATAGCAAAGCAAGTTGCATTGTCATATACAATAGAAGGAAACATAAATCATTTATAACATTATTTTATAGTTCTCTAAAGGAAGATTTTATAAACTCTGAAAAAATGTAGGAATGATATCCATAATTTACAATTTTAATAAAACAGTTTTATCATGTTTTGATATATTTGTTCACGGAAAATTCCTTGTGAAACATTCTTTACTTTATTACATATCTGTAGTGTTCGCATAAGTCTTTACTTTTAAGACACATTTTACCGATGTTACAATATAAACAATGTTTGCATAAAATGTCTTTTTAAAAAGTATGTTTAGAAAAATACGTATTGCATGAAAATCCATTTATCATTCGCACACAAACATATAAACCAGGTTGAATCAAAAGATTTTTTCATATTTTCACTGATGGTTTTTGTTCATAGGCATCGCCATATTATATCATAAATTTGATAGAATCTGTTGTTCAAGAGTTGCTGAAGTGTTGTTAATTCTTTAGTTTCATATAAAATATGAAACATTAATTGTTTAATTTTTAATTTACATCTTTGATAGTGAGTGGTGGAAAGATATCAATTACTGTTATTTTATGCTACTTGTGAGGAAAACGCATTGAGTTTAACGGCAGCGGTAAAAGAAATTAATGACGTGAAAGGCTAAGTTTATCAAAGCTCCTTGTAAGAATTGTGGCTTTATTTATTTGCATGATTCCCAAGAGATCAATTTTTTTTTACACGGCAATACATAAAACATATCTGAAATTTGGATGTAATTTATCGAAACAGAAATAACGCCGAAATACATAGTAATCCATTCAATATCCCACAACATATTGTATACGCTTCAAACAATCATTAGACTAAGATGGAAGCCAAGATTATATTTAATTATTTCTGTAAATTTATATGTAACGAAAATAAATTCATTTAAAAATGATGTTAAGGAATGTCTGTATTAATCTAAATGATATCAATATTAAAGCAAATATTAATAACTAATCGACAGTCTAATTCATGTGTTGCACAACAAAGAGAGGACACAGGTATATTGTGTTTAAATTGTTAAAATGAAAAAAAAACAGGAGAGATTTTTATTGGTTTGGAAGTATATTCAGGATTCATTAGTAAAATTATTTATCAATGTCGTCCTACGTTCAGTCTAAAATATATTAAACAAAACAGATATAACCCAGGTATGCATTGTTTGTCATGCCTACAGTTGACACTATCAGACCATATTAATATGGATAGGATTTAACTGCTGATTCTCAAATGTATAACAGTTTCCTCATTTTTTCTGCAAAGTTTTAAATAAATCTAGGAAATATATAATGGTCGAAGCAGTTGTGGATTTTGCAGATATTCGGCTAACAGGCCAAAGATGTAGATTGCTAATATTCAGGGAAAGAATGTAGTTTATGTCTCGACCAATGTAAGTTAATATTGATAAGAAACTTATACTGATTGTTGACACATTTCTTTTTCTATCCTAAGTGAATCTACGAACCTGGCCTTGAAACGTTCATATGTTATAACATGCGTGACTTTTTTAGAAATTCTAAACTGACAGCTACATACAATTGTTTTCTAAGAGAAAGTGTTATCAATATCCCTAAGCGAATGGAACCTGCAGCTCCAAACAAGAATCATTCTTTTCGAATCTTGTGGGATGGCGCAAGATAATTGCAAACAATTAACTGTACGAAATAAAGAAGCCTTTGATTTGAGGATTTTCATCAGTAGCAGCAGCAGCAGCTAAAATGAATATCACATGTAACCCAAAGTAAAAATAATGATATAAGATTTTGAAGTTTCACGGAACTATTAATAAATGGTTAGCAGGGAAAACCCCATCAATACTCAACTGTATGATAGCATCTTGAGAAACATACTCTTCTGGAAAATTTCTTTAATAGAAACATTTCAACGCCCGGTAGAATATACATCTCGATGAATGAATGCCGAATATTTAACATAAAGAAACGTCAAATATTACCCTTACTATTGTATGCATCTATACTTGAATAAAACCATTCAGATATGACGACCTTATGGCAGGCATGGCATCGATTAATAAATCGGTAAAATTCAGCTTGTCACGAAGCAAGTATTATAAAACAAAAAATATAACTATTTATACTGTAATATATTAGTGTTAATGGCTCGATACCCATTCAAAAGTGTTTAATATTGAATAAAGATAGGCCTACACAAAACGGAAATGATATATGGAATTTGTATTAAACATTGTATAGTAGAAAGTTAATAATAATCTCGTATACATATTCCACGCTATGAAAATCAATGTAAACAGCACTGGACTGATTATATATCCGATGCTGCATGATAAAGACTGATAAAAGAAAAGAGAACTAATTCTATCAAACAAATAATCCGATGACTACTAATAATAAGTGCGACAGAAAAAAAGTAAATTAAATAAATCCAAAATTCGATTCATGCTTGCAGACAGTGCAAATAGAGACATCTTGAAATCAACATAACAAACAATCTATCACATGTTTTGACAAAACTATTTACGTTTATTAGAAACCTGAAAAGAATAATATCATTTGCAGATCAATCAATTGCCAAAATTGAATAGAAAATACTTTCGAATATACCTTTTCTTATAACATGGTTTTGTCAAAATATTTCGATATGTCTAAAATGGTTTCCTGGTGTATTTAGTAACATTTATAAAATACAAAATTGATATTGTGCTGTTGTCTATTGGTGCGAATTTTAACATTTCGCTAAAAGAAAACTTTGACTATTCTCATGCTTCAATACAATAGATTCAACTGATATTTTAAATTTCGTTCACAACTGCCCATAAATTAGCGATGACATATCAAATTCCAGCTGCGCTTTAGAAGAATATAAAAAGAAGTTGTTGAGTATGAAACCGTATATTAAAATCTATATAACGTTCTTCAGGAGGAAAAGGCAGAGAAAATGCCGCTCTGAATAGTGTAGCGTATTACAAATCATCTTTTTATTAAAGGAAATTATTATAGATTCTAAAAGAAAATATTTGCTTTTGTACCAGTCAACGTTGAATGTATATTTTTTTGATTTATTTAAAGAAATGACTAACTTGTTTAAAAATTTGAGAACAGGACAGAATATATGAAAATAAAAAAAAAAGATATTAAAATAGAAACTAAAGGGAGATAAAAATTTTCGGTAAAGAAAGAAAGAAGAAGACATACAATTCTTAAGTCCTCTCCCTAAACTGACTCAAAGTAAAATGGAAAACAACAAAATTGCGCAAAGATAATGAAAGTAATAAAATGGTAAAAATTTACAGCACTTTCGGAAGAAGGCATAATGCTAAAATATTATAAAAGTTAAAATACGTGATAATATTTGGCACCATGAGACATAAAATCCAAATAGACAAATCCTACAAAACGAGGCCGAACAATGTTTCATAAAGGCTGAAATACAGGGAAACTTATTCTATATTGATCATTCATAAGGATTGTTAGTTCACTTCAGGTGCTTAGGGAATATTTAGATTATAACCAGAAATACAATGTAATTAATTGGTTATTAATGTTGAATGACCCCCTGAAATATATCGGTTTATTTCGTCAAAGTCATTGCGAGCTATTTATTCCACGAATGTCTTGGAGCGCTAGAAGTTTACGTTTTTAATCAAGCATATGTAGAGGGCGATATATTAGTTGATAATTTAATAGCTTTTCACGTTGCATCACTGAAGTATAAAATTGTCAGACTAAATTTTTGCTCACAAAACACTAATATATATATTTATATATATATATATATATATATATGTGTGTGTATGTGTGTGTGTGTGTGTGTGTGTGTGTGTGTGTGAAAAGTGTATATGAATATAAATAAATATATATATGTATAATTATTTATATATTATATGCGCAATTACTTATAGAAAGCGCTCAATATCAGAGATAGATAACATATTTGGTTGGATAGATGTGAGTTTGTGACCCTGGGTTTCACGCTTTAGCGATCGTCAGACAAACTGATTAATGTTTTAAAAAATTTGGGTTTATGCAGATTGTGTATTGGTGTTATTGTGGAAGTGGTGGGAAAACTTTGTCGCTTATGTCATCGTACTAACGCAAACATCGATATGCAGACACATATACATACTTGGTCGTCCGCCATGACTCATACATATATAAACATATATAAGCATATATAAACATATAAATCCACTACAATCTTTATTACTCCCCCAGCATATTTAATACCTTAAAACAATATGATTAGATATAATTTCCATATGTAACCATGAGAATAAACAACTATTACCAGGCAGCTTTAATATAATAACAATAATAATTTTGTAAATTGAAAAGTAAAAATTATAGCAATCTTCAACTACCATAATTTTACACAGAATACCTATTATCAGGATTTATACCAAAATAAATTATTACATATAACAAAAATAAAATAAAAATAAAATAAAACACCAACAACCACTTTTTAGTTCAAGCTACCACCACTATAACTACATTCATGGTTTTATCATTCTCCCACCATGTTTAATCATTTATGCAATTTACAATTTCTACCAATTTACAATAACTATTAGCTAATTATATTATCATTGTCTCCAATCCCTTGAAACATTGCTATCACATCATATCAAATAGACCCGTTATTAAATTGAACTATCCTCTCACCCAGCACATTGAATATTAAAAATCACCATATAAATTAACCAATAAGGATTACAAATTTCTATTTGTTACATATATACAGTCACCAAAAACAAACAAATAACCAGCTTTAAATATAACAAATAAACCCCCATTTTTTTTTCAAAAATTTAAAAAAAATATAGATAATAATAATTTTTACCTATCATAATTTTACACAAACCCCACCAAACGTATATACATACATGCGAGGAAATATTATTCAGCGGAAAAATACATAATATGACATGTATGCATTCACGAGACATTCACGAGACATTTCCGACACACTTCCAATCTTTAAATTTCAACATTTCAACATACAAATGCGTATGTATAGACATAACACCACCCGTATGCATACATATGTCATATCCGAAACTGCCCATATATTTTTATATGTATGAGTGCCGACGGACGATTATGTATATGTGTCTGCATACATCGATGTTTGTGTTAGTACGATGAATGACAAAACGACGAAGTTTCCCCAACTCACAATAACACCAATACACGCAATCTACATAAACCCAAATTTTTAAAACATTAATCAGTTTGTCTGAAGATCCCTAAAGCGTGAAACCCAGGGTCACAATATATATATATCCAATATATATATATATATATATATATATATATATATATAGAGAGAGAGAGAGAGAGAGAGAGAGAGAGAGAGAAAGAGAGAAAGAGGAGTATGAAATCGATTTAGAGAAATTTTGTTACATGAAATTTTAGGTTACTACATATATATACATACATACATATCTATCTATCTATATATCTATCTATCTATCTATCTATATACATATATATATATATATATATATATATATATATATATATATATATATATATATATATATATATTAATACTTTCCATCCAAGCAAACAATAAATACTCTAAAGTACAGGGAGGTACACAATCTGCAAGAATCAGAAAAAGAAGACATTAATAAGGAGCGATGAAGGAGATGAATCAAGAATACAGTAGATAACTATTGGCATTGTATTTAAATTTTTGATGATCAAAATTAGTCTGAAACGAGAAGCCGAAACTGATTTCCATAAAAGAGAATTCCGAGAAAAGAAACTGCTAGCATACAATTTACGTTTACATCGAGCAAATTGCACTGTAAATTGATACCACATTTTGCTAATCTAGTACTACGCTCAAATTCATAAAATTTAGGAATGATAGAGGAAAGTTCATCAGAACAATTATCATGACATTATTAATAGAAAAGCTAAAGCGAGACTACAAGATAACCAAAAAAGTTATGTCCGTTTTTTGAATGATGTTGAAATATCTACGAAATGCTTGTAGCAATTGTTTTCAAATTTGGACAGCCGGAAGTAGGAGCATCAGAGGTTATAAAAATCACGCGCAGCGTGCCCGGCCGTCAGTTATAAGCCGGAGAGCTGTTAGAAGGACGGAAGTGTCTTGTTCGGGGCTGTTTGCTTTACAACTTCAAAGTGGGCTTATCAGCAGCTGCATCAAGTCGCCGCATATGTCAAGCGTTTGGGGATAGTGCTGTGGATGAACGTCGTTGGTTTCGAAAATTCAAGTCGGGAGATTTGTCTCTCCATGAGGAACCTCGCAGTGGAAGACAACAGGTCTTGAATGACGAAGTCCTGAAGGCGGCCATTGAAGAGGACAGTAGTCTAACGTGTGGTGAACTTGTTCAACGTTTCCGATGTAACATTTAGACTTCCCCTGCACCGCCTAGGTAAGACGTACAAACTGAGCAAGTGGGTTCCGCAAACGCTGTTGGAGGTCCACAAGGGACAATGTGTGACAGCCTGCGTATCGCTGCTTACTCGCCACCGTACAGCATCCTTATTCAATCGAGTGCTTACCAGTGAGGAAAAGTGGGTTCTGTACGCAACTCCCAAGCGTTCCAGTCATTGGTTGTCTCCTTAGGATGCTGTCCGACACACCGCAAGACCGCCTATGCACCTACGCAAGATTATGCTTTTTGTCTGGTAGACATGTTGACAAGTGATTCATCAGGAACTGCTACCAACGGGCCAAACGGTCACTGGAGACCTATACTCGCAGCAATGGAAACGTGTGCAACAGGCATTGCGCCAGACGGAGCCAGCACTGGTGAATCGCAAAGGTGTGCTTTTCCTCCATGACAACGCCAGACCGCATGTCGCGCGAGTGGTCAGGGATGCCATATCATACAGCAACTTAGGTGGGAGATTTTGTGCCATCCACCTTATTCACCTGACCTTGCGCCATCCGATTACCACCTCTTCCACTCCCTGGATGATCATCGTGGGAAATCCTTCACCAATGAAACAGACTTGCGCAAAGCCCTCACGGACTTCTTTGCGTCAAAACCCCCCGTGTTCTACCGCAAGGGCATTGAACAGTTGGAGACACGTTGGCAGAAGGTGCTGGATACTGATGGCGATTACTTCGAAGACTAAATATAAGTTACACCTACTGTGAAGCGTTTTCTTTTCTTTTTTTCCTTTAAAAACGGACAGAACATTTTTGGTTACCTTGTACATTACAGCGGCGGGAAATTGAAAAGGTCAAGACCAATAACATTGCCTATTTTACTTTGGATTTTATCAAGAATCTTTAAAGATATAGCAAGAATAACAAACTATATATAAGGCTGAAATATTCAAAGTATTGGCAAATGATTGTCTCATAATCATGTATGATATTTTTGGAGAGACAAATTGTCTAGATCAACAGAGGAAACCAACATTGCATGTAGAAGGGCTAGCAATTAATTCAATATAATCTTCATGTAACCAGCAATTATTAGCTCGAGAAGTGTCAGGGAGTCACTCTCGTGGAGGTTAGCATCAGGAATGTTAATGTACGACCGAAAGATGTATAAAAAACAATTAATAGAGAGCAGTTTCGTGTTTGAATCAACAAACCGTAGCTTGCCGCAGTTAAGAGAATATAACACATTTCTGAGATCAGCTGTAAATTTGATCACATATAACCGAAATATTAATACTACGCATACATATATGTATATATTGATAATAATAATACGTATATATATATATATATATATATATATATATATATATATATATATATATATATATATGCGATTAAAGCACTTTCTATACATTTTCGTCTCAGCTGTCTTCTATTTTTACATAAAATTGAGAACAGTCTCGTTTCTGTGAGTAACAAATGCATTAATGTGTCCTTTTATAAAAGATCACTTTTCTGTTCATATAGTCTTTTTTGAAATTCCATAACGTTTCTCCAGTGTATACATTGTGGCAATTACTACAGGTAATAGAGTAAAGTCTTCCTTTAAGTTTTAGCTTATAGCTTTGTTTTTTATTAATTATTTTATTGTTGTAGACGTAGTTGTGACAAATTTTATGATAAATTATAACGGCGTGTATGGGACTGAAGACGAAATAACGAGCTTTGGGTTTTATCAAGTATTTCTAATATATAACAGGAACACCAGGCAATGTCGCAAGAATATTCAAAGTATGGGGGAATATATACGTAGATTCTGGAGAGAAATATTATCTAGCTCGACAATATGAACCATTACTCAAAACAGCATTCTTAGTAATTAATTCAATAATATAATTATATAATATTATATTATTGATTTAATTACTAAAACTGCTGTTTTGAGAATTGGCTCACATTGTCGAGCTAGATAATATTTCTCTCCAGAATTTATCTTAAGAATAATAATTTTCTACTTCATGTCGGCAGAGAAGACGTAACAAGCCCTTCCTTTCGAGGTTAGCATCAGCCATATGTTAATCGAAAGCAGAACAGTGTCAATCAAAAAATTAATACGGAGCAGTTTCATTTTGGAGGCTTTAGAATTAAACAAAAAACTACTCATTGCCCCAGTTAGCAGATGGTAGGTTAATTTTTAGATAAACTGCTATTTTGGCCTCATTGAATCGATAAGAATTACTATTAAGACAGGACTAAATAGTTGCGTCATAAGCATAGATACCGACTTAAGATTTGATGCAATGAGGCACAACGTATGTCCGAAGATAGATCCATAGGAGATAACTGCATTGGTGCAAAATTATCTAGAATAGTGATCGCCGAGGACAAATTTATTTTCCGATTTTATAAAATTGATTTAATCAACTGAAAACCTCATCGAGAAATACCATAAACTTTCAAATTGTAAACAAGACGAGTCTGCCAAAGTCTGTCAAAGGTGTCTGAAACAACAGATCGAACTATACTTAGCTTAAGTTAGATAAACACTTTCAGCAATAATCTTTAATACATCAGCAATTGAGTTAGTGAAGCTAAAACCTTATTGATGATCTTATATAATACATTGTGTTGAGAGATGCTTAACCAAATCAGAGTTGATGAGTGCCTTAAGTACTTTGTCAAAAGTGGTACAAGGATAATTGGTCAATAAATCGAAGAATCAAACGGTTGACAAGAGTTCTTAAAGATTGGAAAGAAGGAAAGAGATTTCCAACAAACGGGAAAGCAAGAAGCATAGACAACGTGTATCAATAATAATTTTGCAAAATAAGGAATAGGTTCCGAAATATCCGCAAATACTTCGTTTTTAAGTCATTAAATTTACAGAAAGTTTACGGTAGATGGTGAGGTGTTGCCATATAGACTAGTTTACGTCTGTCATTCGATTATATTTGTGGCTAGTCCGTTTTCAACGTTTAACGTGTATAGTAGAAAGTTAACTATGAGTTCCGTTTCACAATTGCAGAATATTTATATCATGAGGAGTCATATTGGATTTTTAAATACAGCTGCTCGAAAGGTAATGCATGCGTGGCTGCAAGGCTGTATCAGACTGCATTTCCTAAACGAAGACAGCCGAATCAGCAAACATTTGCTGTTGTTTATCGTCGCATTGCTGAGACAGAATCCATGGTGC
This sequence comes from Acanthosepion pharaonis, assembly GCA_903632075.3. Classification (NCBI taxonomy): domain Eukaryota; kingdom Metazoa; phylum Mollusca; class Cephalopoda; order Sepiida; family Sepiidae; genus Acanthosepion; species Acanthosepion pharaonis. The sequence continues at coordinate 2,122,189 of CAHIKZ030002112.1, forward strand.
CACAACTTATTATGGAGGAAGACCGAGACCGTTCACACACCTGACACCAAAGAACATATTATACAGACGATACAAGTATCAACGCACGTCAAGTTGCCCTAGCATGTCATACATCTCATGCTACCACATATATATATATATGAGTGTGTGTGTATATGTCCGTGCATGTGTGAATGTGTGATTGTGTGTGTCCATGTGCGTGCGTATGTGAGCGCGCTCGTGTCTGTGTGTAAGTATACTCAAAATAATATTATTGTGATGCATTTATATGTTTGTCTGTGAATAAAAGCACACAAACATTATTTATTTTATAAATTTCACCCACTCTCTCCGTTTAGCTATTGGTTTTTCGATTTATATATATATATATATATATGTGTGTGTGTGAAAAGTGTATATAAATATATACAAATAAATATATATGTAATATTATTTATATATTATATGCGCGGTACTTATTAGAAGGCTCTCAATATCAGAGATAGAGCTAACATATTTGGTTGGATAGATGTGAGTTTGTGACCTGGGTTTCACGCTTTAGCGATCGTCAGACAAACTGATTAATGTTTTAAAAAATTTGGGTTTATGTAGATTGCGTGTATTGGTGTTATTGTGGAAGTGGTGGGGGAAATTTCGTCGTTTTTCATTCATCGTACTAACGCAAACATCGATGTATGCAGATACATATACACACTTGGTCGTCCGTCGGGACTCATACATATATAAACATATGTGGGCAGTTTCGGCTATGACACATGTATGTATACGGGTGGTATATATATATATATATATATATATATATATATATATATATATATATAATGATGGACTCTCCCGTCGGTTTCGACGTATGAGGATCTAACAGCTTACTGATTCAGTTATGAAAGTTTGTGCGATAATCTTGTGGCATTTATGACCCGCTAGTGATTTACAAAGGAGGCCACATATGGAACAAGTGTGAGGATTGTGAGATGAGATCACTGTTACATTGGCTGACTATTTAGATCTTGCTCTCGCTTCTTGAAGATGATTCAGACAAGCAGATTGAAAATTGCTGAGTCCACTAAAACACGTTGATCGCCATTCTACCCGCCCCAAAGCTAAGCGCTCAAGGGTGTTATGTGGTATATTGACTGCTGAAATGTAGCTTTTTATCTTGTCTTTGTATCTTAGCGTGCTACATTCCTGTAGCCCTGAGCTAACTGGCTGTACATTAGAATCTTGGGTACTATGTCAACAGACATTCTCAAGACTAATAAAAGTCTCGATTCCTCCAATATTACACCTTTTAAACATGTCTACTTTAGATGTCACACACACACACACACACACATATATATATATATATATATATATATATATATATATATATAGGCGATATTAAATGGTGCTGATAAAATTGAATTACGTTGATGCATCAATTTAATTATGAATAAATCATACAATAATTAGAAGAATCATTCGTAACACCTTACTTAGTCCAACGTAACAATCAGACACATGTTCCAACGTTCCTTAATCTTTTCGATGATTAATACCAATTCACTTATGGCATTCATTTAATCGACATTCTCCAGTTTGCTATGAGCCACAAGTTTCATGGAACTGGCTACAACCGATCAGCAGTAAAGTTTGAATGACCGAGAGAAAGTTGTTCTTAACGTCTCTCATTGCATACACATCAGATGACTTACTTATCTTTATCGTTATGAACACATAGACACAACACACAAACGAAGCCAAAAATATATCATTTAATACTGGATAAAAGCGGAGCAGAGTCTTAGGGGGAAATGAATGATCGCATTTACAATCTTAGCATGTTTCATTAAGAACTGTTAATTTGTTGATCGACGTACGTATGCATGTGTCTTACGCACACACATACACACATACACATACATACGTACATATATATATATATATATATATATATATATATATATATATATATATATATATATATATATATATAGTTTAAACATTAAAGAATCCAAAGGCGATTTTTAAGTGACCTCTTAACACTGTGTTGTATTTTTTTTAGAGTAATTAACGCTACATTATTTTTCTAAATAAATAAATAACAAACGCATGAAGTTGGATGTCATAGAAAGGAAGGAGGAGGAGGAGGATGTAAAGAAGAATGCATAAGCATTTTCAGAAATAGAATAAGTATAAGAAGAATAGCAAGGCTATTACAAATGTATCGGTGGGGAAAATTTTTGAAATGTACACTTTTTTAATCCACCCCCATATGTACTTAAGTGAAATTTCTTAATATGCATACAAGGATTCAAAACTTCGGTTTTCTGGTTTGAAATTTTATTTGGATCTGGAAATTTAATAATTGCTAATTTTTTCGTGTTGGCAGTGGTTGAATATATTTTTACAGTTGTCATAAAACTGACTATTTAAACATTTTCAGGGATCCCATGTTTTTTTCTTAAATTTAAAAGAAAAAAAACAACGGTGATCCGATTGATGTTTTTCTGTAGCCTCAATCCACTCGAACCTTTAGGATTGACCTAAAGCTTTCGACGACCTTTTAGTTTCAGAGGATTTTTAAAATGTATTTGAAATATCTACTTAGTTATTTCTTTCAGCTTCATATTACGGCTGACAATTTTAATCTTCCTTTCTTCCTTTTGAAAATTTGCCACAGTTTCAAGCAATACTGTCTAAGTATTTTTCAATATATGGAGGAAGAATAATGATTTCGCGGAACATTATGTTCAACTTAAATAAAAGAGAAAACTGAAAAATATGTTGTAGCCGGAAGTTTACTACATCTATTCATAATGACTTCTCTCCCTCTATTATTAATATCAGTTGCTAAAATGTTTCTAAAGTAGAGTTAAATATGTCTTCATAAGGTTAGGATTCCACTGGCAGAAAATATCCAGTGAAAACTTATAATACGAGTTTTACAATATTTCAGACTTTGTAATTCATGAAACATCCGATGATATTTCATTGTAAATCATCGTATATCATCAATTGATAGTTTCATATTTTTCAACGATACGAACGATATAAATTGATGATTTCTTTTTAAGTAATTAAGTGACAACTCACGAATTCTCTTTGCTTACGATTTGCTCAGATTTCTTCTTTTCCCATTCTATATGCTTGCACATAATTCTGAAAGACGTAGCCAAAATAGCGTACTATAGATGAATGTATATTCTCAATGTAAACACAGGAGACAATTTTAGCAACGCGATGTAGTGAATACACAAGTCTATTAAGCATGGAATAATTCAAGTATATATGATTTATTTGTCGAATTTAACTTTCTTGTTTACATTATCTAACACATTTAGTTGTCATTTTCATATTTTTGTATATAATTGAAATAAATATAAATGTTAAAAATTACCTTCAAAAATAATATTTATTTCTCATTACGCTTGTCATACACGTCCGTAAAACTTTTTTTTCAAACGGTTAACGGTGAAAAGGATAGAAGACATTTTTACATTAACATACACACCCACACATTCTCGGTCATATTAAATGTTCTCTCTAACATATTATAATTCATATTATATTCATGTTCTTCATCGCATTATGTACACACACGCAAACAAACACAAACACAAGCAAACAAACAAACAAACACACACGCATATATATATATAATATTAGTGGTAAATATACACATACATATGCAAAATATATAAATATATATACATACATGCATACACATACATATATATTTTTGGAATATTAAAATTCCAAGAGGTTAGAATCCAGATAGAACTCAATGTCCAGGACAGAGTAAGGATATAATAAAAAGGCTTAAACACTAATATTCCATGGTCATAATTTATTCCATTGGAATCGTAAATTTTCTTTTTGAATTTCTTTTTGAATGTGTAGGTCTGATGAATTGAATCATATTTACGAATCCAATGGAATAAATTATGACCATGGAATATTAGTGTTTAAATATTATATATATATATATATATATATATATATATATATATATATATATATATATATGTGTGTGTGTGTGTGTGTGTGTGTGTGTGTGTGCGTTTGTGTGTGTGTGCGCTCGCGTGTGTGTGTGTGTTTGTGTGTATAAGTATTTATTTGGACAGTACTACTTCTTTTACACAAGTTTCATTGAAGACGAATTACTTTTTTGCACCTCTGTGTTCATAGCTTCATTTTGGCCCACGCAACCAAAATGAAAAATAAGAACATAAGTTCTTCCGCATTAAAAAAAAATGGTTAAAAATAATGACTACGTTAAAAGTAAAAAAGCTACTCAACACTCAATAATTTCAATTAAGAATATGACCATAACGTGCTGACCGTTATTTAAAATTAAAATCATCCACATCTATATATATATACGTTAAAAATACTAGATTCAGTTAAACAAAAAACCTACCCGATAATGTCTAATGGCCGATACCTCAAGGATCGACCGTTTTTACACATTCAATTCCCAGAAAAAGAAATCATTTGTACAAATAGAAAAAAAAATGCAGTGCCTTGTCAGTCGTCTTCAGGGATATGTATATAAAGTTTATATATATATATATATATATATATATATATATATATATATATATATATATAGGAGAGATAGATAGATAGATAGATAGATAGATAGATAGATAGATAGATAGATAGATAGATAGATAGATATGGCAAAAAATGTACTTATTATTTTCGCACGTACTTAAGTCCATTTTTCTACTTAGGTAGAATATAAGTGAAAGCCAAATCACTCAAGATATCTCAACAGAACCACTCTCGGACTTATTTTCGGCCAATTTCTACGATGTTTGGCTGCTTTTCACTACCGCTTACATGCTTCGCTTCTTCTATATCATTGTCGGTGAAAGAAGATGGAACACCACTTTATCAGTGAAGAAAAGTTTAGTTTTCAACAATCGCTTTCCTCAAAGATACGTTAGGACAGAAATAGAAAGCAATTTGAATGTCTCTGCGCTCAAGTCTTCTTGTGTGGTTTCTTTTCGCATCTGCTTTTATCTTTTCTCTATATTTATTCGAGAATATATATTTTAAGGTGATTTTGTTGATCAAATTGTGAGTGAATACTTTGCTTATGGTAGAGTTATTGATATGAAGAGACAGACATGCAGAAATAATTCTTAACCTTAGTTTAAACAGTTATTTTTAAAATTATTTTCTTTATTTGAATATTATCATGATCATCCATATCCTCACGTTTGTAAGAACAAATTCCCTCAAAGCTCAGTCTCTTATATATAAGCGTTTACAATCAAATTGTTTTAGGTTGAAACATACTTGGATTGAAAATCACTCGAATCATTTGCAAACACCTTAATAATGATTTTTTGACCTTGATTATTATGACTGCGAGTATCAATCTCTTTATTTTTCAAGATTGCTTTAATGGATGAAGATCACGTTCATGATTCATTTTGTGGACGGTGAGAGCATTTCAGGTACTATTTACGTTGATTATTTTACTACACAACTGGTATGAATATAGTGAATCGTCACACACTGAAACTCCATCATTGCTTACAGCATGCCAACAATATAACGCTGTTTTGTAAAAATATAATAGACCCAATCTGCCGATTACGACACTCGATCGTATAAGTGCATACTAAGCACGACTTCATAGCTAAATCGTGCGATGTGATGACTCGTTTTGATAAAAGGACTCACAAAACATCGCAGTTTCATTTCAGGTAGGAATACCTTCAGTCCAGATAACCGTCGACATTTGAGGATTTTCTTAAGTATCTAGATGCAACATCAAGTTGCTTCGGCTAACTTATTTTTCAAATTTATAATTGAACAACCCTTTCGGCATTATTTATGCTATTCATATTCGGACTACTGTTCACGTTTTTCTTATTTTTATTGCAAAGTTTCTAGTCGATTAACACGTCGTTTCGTGACATTGGTGAAATACTAATTGGGAGTTCTATCCCTGTGTATCCAAGTGTCTACTTGGACTCAGGGTAAACGGGTGTGCAATAATTGGATATTACTAAAATAAGAACTTGACGAAATATCCACAGACATGTTCAGTGAAATGAGAGCAGTTCACCGACGTTGATTAAATAAAGAGTTCACATCCGAATTCCCTGTTATAAACCTGATGAAGCCTAGACGGTAAAACAGCCGGAACATTGTGATATCAATCAGTATATAGCGGACAATAATCAGAATACAAATAGTTTAAATAGTGATAATAACTCATTGCGGACATTCAGAATGAAAACCCTTCGACATCGAACTGAGGTTTTCCCCATAAATCCAACTCATGAACTATTAACTTAGCGAATAACTAACAAGCAAATATGTTGTACTGAATGCATTATTTACTGTAATACGTACTAATTTCCAAAGAAAACATCATGTACATATTAAAAACTACACTCAATTAATATCAGAACAAGAAGATTGCTGTTTTCTCGTGATTATATTTATTACTAGGTGAAAAACCGCACTACGAGCGCAATGCGAAGAGCTTAAACTAAAGGATTATCTGCTCCAGTTTAGAAAACAGCAATGATAATTTTGAAGAAATAACTTTGAGTTCCTCAATTTACTCCATGGAACTGCAAAACCTCACTTTAACTCCAAGTTCTGTCAAAAATCCGATTTGGGCCGAAATTCAAATTCCGGGAAAAAATTGAGTTTTTAAAATCACAAACTCTGCGGAATTTCAAAAACTAACCTCTGGATTAACACTAGTTCCTTGGCATTATAAAGAAATAAAATTGATTTCTTCAAATCACAAAGTTTTATGAGATATTTTAAACTGAAATTAAATCAATCTTTTTAAACTGACAAAAAATTTGTTTTAATTTAAACTCAATATAATTTTTTTTTAAATTAAATCACTAAATTTTCATCTATTTTATAATTTGAATTTTTACATGTTCCGAACAAAAATCCAAATACTGGTTGTTCAAGCAACAGATGATGGGTTGAATTTCAATCCCAGCATCATCCTGATTCTGAAAAAGTCAAATAAGTACATGTAGAGCATATGTGACTGGGGTTAGAAGGGTTTCAGACATAGGAACGAACTGACAGAATTTTCTGTTGAACTATTTGGATTATCATTATTGTTGTTCATTTGCTGAATCTTCACACGTGTTGTATCTGGAGGTTTGAATTGCAGTTTAAGAAATTCTTCTTAAAATTTTCAGAGTTATTCTCAATTTTCATTGCTCTTTTCATCTAGAATATTTCAAATCTTTACCTGACATTCACTAATTCCAAACACTTTTCCAGCTTATCCGACACTTTTCCCAGTTCTCTGATAAATTCTGGCACCACTGTTACGTTCAAGTAATGCAGCTTCCTAAGATATTGATCAAGGTCTGGGTATTCCTATGTTTTTTATTTTTTATATTTATATTTTAAAACCATTGTAAATTCCACCTGAACTGCCAAATATGGAATATTTACATCATATTGTTGACACGGGTGTGTCTGATACAGATGACAAATGTAGTAAATCTTGTCCCAATGTACCTAACCCATGACTGAGAATTTGCATCACATGTAATCATCAGATTTTATTTAGAGTTTCCTTTGTGGCACAAAGACTTTGATTGCATTTGTTAAACATATGTAAAGATTAAACAATGGAATACATATTTGAATCGGCACTCTTATTTTAGATGTTGAGATAATATCACCAAAATGACTATTACAAAATCCCACTACTAATAAACCAGATGATCTACCTGATATGTTATGATATTTCATATTTAAGCCCCACAAAACTTTATGCGCTTCATGGTTAAGGCGTGCTTCCGGTATAAAATTCGGGTTGAAAAAATAAAACCGGTCATTGCAATCGTAATACACTCACTTACACCAATTTAATTAAACAACTTTCTACATCGCCATATCTATTTTAAAGCTTCTGAGAAAACATACTGTATTCCTAAATTAATCTGTTATTTCAAATATATTTCAACACGCACTGTGTATTTTTATAAATTGGATTATATATAGTTGGTGTTAACGTATAGTGTTTAGGTTACCCTTATGCAAAAATGTTTATTTTCAAAGACAAAAGTCTCTCCTCAATCAGAAGAGATAAACTTCCTCATCTTATTTCTCCCTTCTGGTATTTCACCATAAAAAGCTAAACTAAGTAAATAACAGGAGTAATATAATCACCAGTCGACTCCATCTTAAATCAACATATAAGTGTTGTCTAGCTCTACGTGAAATGCAGTGTGAAATGTTTCTATTTAGATAAAAGAGTTCCATATCCCTCAGGGTAAAGAACTGAGTTTAACTACTATAGAGTGCCTAATACCTATGCGGTCACCTCAGCAGCAATTCTAAAAACTCCGTATATTTTCCAATTGCTTGCAGCTCTAGTTCCGCGTTGGCGTAATGTGGATATCATTTATATCTCCAGGATTGTCTGTATTAAATGGAATCCGTGTCTTGCCGCCAGCATCGACCTGGCAAATGTGCTGCTTGCGTAGTAATAGGAAAGAAGCATTGTTATTTCTTTTTAGCATATTACTATATATAATCTTGCAGCACCGTTCGCTCATGACGCTTATCCAAGCACATTTTCTAGCAAACTCATTAAGCTGTGTTCAGTCTTAAAAATGATGTGCCAAACAAAAATCTGGGAAAGTTTTTCTTCGAGATAGATAAACTTTATTTTGATGATGTTACTCGTGATAATTTCGAATTATTTACCTCAAAATTCGTGACACTTCGTAATCTCTTGACTGGTTGTTCTTTTCTTGCTTTATTAAAACCCACCATTTTGTCTCATGCGTCTACGTAAAATGTTTCTCATTGTTTTTACACTGTTCCCTTCATTTCGTCCTGTAAGTGTTACATTGTCCAATAGTTTATCCTAATTCTCAACTATTTCTTTAGTAATTAACAGTATTATTTTTGGCAATTCTCATAGTTCCCTGTACATGATATTTGTATTAGTACTATCGCTTCTTTCTCAGCGTTTGTTAATAAAATATTCATCAACTTGAGGTAAAAGAGGAAGAGAATTAAGATTTGTGGAAGACAAAAAGGCTGACAAATTTTGTAATTTACGAAAATAAATTCGTGAAAAATTCTCCCTACTTGTAAAATATTAATTAATGAATATAAATCAGCATAGAATGTTACATTCCATAAAAAAACAACTGACTTATATTCTGAGAGTGTACAAAATGTCCTTAAAGTCTGGACAGGTAGGAAATCTCATTCACTATATTTTTTACCTCCCCAAGTTAAACATTGTTTCGTCGATGGAAGATATATTTGAATTTTTCTTAGGTATGTTAAAGCAAAATTATCCTCAATGAAAATCACCGATGCAACACACTTGACTGAACGCATAAAGAGTGAATGTGATAATTTGTTGCATCGATTGAAATTTGCAAGCGAATCAACCTTTACTTCACAATTAATAGAAATCAATTTGTTAATCTTCCAATTCAATGAAATTTTGTTGAACATGTTATTTCTTGGAAATATGCATTTTTCCTATGCGTCCAGATTTTAGGGACTCCCTGTATTAGGGTGACTTGTTTCCGCCAGAATTATAACACGGAGAGCCTGTCGTTCACCTTTTTCGATATGAAAGACTCATTTGACAATACAACATTTTTTGCAGTTGTTCCAAGGGACACTTCCGTTGGGGATTTGAAATAAAAATGTCTAAAATCGGCAATCTCATCTCACAATTACTTTGCTGTTTCGGGCTTATCTTATAGGTTTTGATTTTGCTGAAAAGAAATCCTAGTTTCTTTCCGATTGATATTTTTTTAGAATTATTTTTCCCAATAAACCGGCACTTTTAAATCCAATGCAGATATAAAGGTCAAGACGGTACAACAACGCCCAACGACGTGGAATATATTTCACGAAACCTCGAGTGAAAACGTAACTGTTAGGCGAAGCTAATTTGCTTCCCCTATGAAGGATGATAACATAAAATGCAATTGATTAAATTCCGTTGCCTTGGAGGACGAGTGCGACATTCTGAATTAATTATAGTTACTACTTGACACACACGTGATATTCATGGGTTAAATCCCAACAAATCTTTTCTATTTAGACAGTAAATGAACAAAAGATGTTTTCTAATGCATCAAAATACACTTGCCGCATTTTTTCATTCATTGTTATTCATCCCAACAGCCTGGGATATCGCAATAATATTGTATGTTTGATTTTGATGTTGATGCAAGCATAATTATTTTATTTTTTGGAGTAAAATAATTCATCATTCTTGTTTCCAACACAACACATCCATACACTATATATATAAACTATTGTTTGAAAACTTTTCTCATATTATCTACAGAACTGAACGAACTTAACTTAGTAACATACGAATATAAAAATCAACATCTTATAATGGTTAGAATTATATCATTGCTAACAAGTTGTTGAGAATTATTTGTTCAATGAGCATCAAGCAGAGTGACACTAAATTAACCATTAAGAGTGAATAACGCCTTGGAAGAAATATTCCTAATCTCATGTAACAGATCATGATTAACGCCATGATGAACCTTCTTTCAGGTTATTTGACATTTATCACTAACTGAAGAAACTTTGCCCGCATGTGTAAAGCTAAAGTTAATTTCTAAATCTCATGGATGGATATTAATATCGTTATTTCTGGATTCTACAAATATCTGTGAAAATGTCTTCTCGCTAGGAAACAATTTTTGCAAAGTATTCTTTCAATAGCTGTGTGTTTTTCATGTCTCGTTGTTTTCTCTGACAAGACTAAATCTACTAAATTCGTATTTTATTATGCAATGTATGAAAATGCGTACACTTTACTCATTCTAATCGTGTGCTTCATAAAAAGGAACATTAATAATGAAATGTTTCTCGCCTAAATTCATCACATGAAATAGCATATATCGTATTTATGGCTTGAGGGGAAATCGATTTTACCTCAAATTCGGCTTCGTATTGATTCATACTGAACTTAATTTATTACAACGCAGGACAGAAACCTGGCATTGTTTCAACAACCTTCCATACAGGAATAGCTTTTCCAAAGTATTGTATCAAACTGGGTTCTAACATCAACGTAATGCATCGTTTCGACATATATACAGCACGGAGCAGGCCATTAGAGATATTATTACCCCGTGATAAGTAAAACTGAAAATGAAGATTTATAAGGAATTGAGGATCGAACGCATGTAGAACGTAATTTTATGCCTGAAAAGCTAGAGACGGTGTGTTTTTTTTTTTTTTTTTTTTTTTGTATTTCATAAACCTAATTAAGACCGCTGCAATTCTATAGAATTTAGATGTCTTTTTACACATTAAGCAATTTTGCTTTTTCGACGATTACATATTACTGGCAGAATTTTTAGCATCTTGTAAAGAATAAAATATATCCTTCCTATAGATTAAAAAAAGCGTTCGATTATTTACTTTTCAAATAATCAATGCATCCCACATTTTTTTTCTTTTGATGATGTAGTTAGCAGCTGAGACATCGTTATCAAGCAGCTGAAGATGGGATCAAATTTGTGACGTCGTCAGCTCAAATAACGTCAAATATAAAGATTAACAATTTTTTTTATCATTTTCATTTTGAAAGAATGAGGAACTTGTGTATAACATTATATTATTATGGGTAGAATATCTTTTAAAATTAAAAAGACAAGTTTTCTTCTGAATGACAACATAGAAAAAGGTGTTTCCTAAAAACAAAAAAGCCCACGCAAAGCAAAAGTAGGAATATAAACGAGAATCAAGAAAACTTTGCTTCAAATACAACATTCCTGGGTAACAATTTATGGACGTGGAAATATGAAAGAATTAGATTTCCACCTGATATAATGGAGAACCGTGCCGGGAAATTATGAGCGATCTTCAGCGAAACAGGAGCGATGGGATCGAAATATAAATTTAAGATAAGTTTTTAAAAATGCAAAAAAAAACAAAAATCAGGATTGTTATTATATCTCAAAATGTGACGAAATTTAGATGATAAAATGTCAGATATTAGATGAAATATTTTCGTGCATCGACTAAACTATATTCGATAAATGCGCTGACTGCAGCGTTTGCAGCGAATTAATTGTTGTGGTAGGATTCACTTAATTTGCATAGTGGAGTACCGACCATATAAATATGGTTGGTACCGGGAAGAGAGGGAGGAATCAAGAGATTCACTCTCAGTCGAACTCTCTGCATTTTGCAGTGAGGGACCCGGACGAGTCTTTGCCGAGAGGTAGGGTTTCGTCCGGGGTCGTAGACAGGCCTTGAACCCGTCTAGGCGAGTTCAGAAAGGCCATATTTTTGGCCGAGCCTACGGGCTCGGAGATACCCACTTTAAACCGGCCTTGTGCCACATTTTATCCTCGTGGGTGGATAGATAAATACAGGAATCAAGAGATTCAACCAGAGACTCTACCTGACTGCGACTCAGTCAACACATTCTCCAGGAACGGTCTTACCAGGAATATACAAAAGACGATATGTAAATATTGTGTACACTTTCTTGTTTCAATACATTTTGTTCTAAATACATTTTGTGTTGCATTATTATTCCATGCATTAGTCAAGTTTCAACAATGGCGACGAGGTAGAAAGAACTATACGAAAAAAAAAGAATTGATAATTGATAGTCTTCAACAATTGGGACAAGTCATTGAAGAACCCAGGCTGAAGGAAAAAATTATTAATTAAAAGTCCAACATTTAATGGAACGGCGAAGGATTCTGAATTTCTGGATATTTAGAACTCGTTACAGGACGACTAAGCATAAAGAAACGTTCACTCAGAAAAAATTGAAAGGTGTCGTAAACGAATAACGGTGATTAAAAAAAAAAAAGAAAAAAAAACGGGCCGACTACAAAAACATGCATGGAATTAAAAGGCGCACAAATACATCGTGTCGACTTTGAAAGGTAACGAACTTTAAAAAAAAAAATATATACTTTTTTTTTTTTGGTTGCTCAACAATATTTTATAAAGCAAGACATAAAATAAAAAAGTCGTAAGTTGTTTCGATTTTTCTGGTCAGATTATATTATATTCGTGGATACACAAATTAAAAGTATATTCTTTGTTGCATGAACACTATTAGGAAAAGATGGATGAATTATCCAAAGTCATATCTGAATTATTCAAATCCCATCAGTTGAGTCAGCAACGTCAAAGTGAACAGTTTGCCTTATTAATAAGGGAACAACAGATAGCACAGCAAAAATATCAAGAAAAGCAAGAGGAAAGACAGCAAAAATATCAAGAAAAGCAAGAGGAAAGACAGCAAAAATATCAAGGAAAGCAAGAGGAAAGACAGCAAAAATATCAAGAAATGCAAGAGGAAAAACTGGGAAAACAGGAAGAAATGCAGATCAAGGTTTTAGAAATTCAAAAGTTAACACTGGAGAAATTAAACAACAATCAGGCAAATGAAGGAAATTTTTCATATTCTAATAACATCATATTTAATTCGCTGGAAACTTTCAACTATGAGCCAGACGAAGAAAAAACGTTTGAAGCGTACTTTAAACGATATGAAGATATTTTCTACACAGAATGTGAAAACTAGTCGAATTCAAGAAAAGTCAGTCTATTACTAAGAAAGCTAGGTACAGCAGAACATAGCAAATTTGTAGATTTTATTCTACCGAGAAGGACGAATGAATTGGAATTCTCGAAAACAGTGAAATTGAAAAAGGAGTTGTTTGGAGCAAATATGTCGCTTTGGCATAAGCGATGGTTATACATGAATGTTGCTAAATCCGACGATCAGGATTACTTAACATATGCATCTATAGAGAATAGACATTGTGACAATTTCAGATTGGCAGAGATTACGGTTGAAGAATTCAAGTGTTTAATTTTTGTTCAAGGACTGGTATCCAGTAAAAGTGCCGAAATAAGACGTAGAGTTTTGGCTAAACTCGAATCTGAACAAAACCTTACCCTACAATTTAGCAGAGGAGTGTCAGCGGGCCGTAAGTTTAAAGAAAGAGTCTCAAAAAATCGAAGAAGCTGGCATTGCTTATATTAAAAAAATAGAAAAACAGTCAATTTACTAATCAGCAAAAAATTGGAGTAAAAATTTAAAAAATAGACAAGAAAAATTAAATGAAAAGAACGAGGAGGAAAAAAAGGTTACACCATATAATTGTAGACGTTGCAACGAAAGACACTGTGAGGTAAATTGCCCATATAGAAATAGGAAATGTTTCGTGTGCCACAAGAATGGACACAAAGGATCGTGTTGTAAAACGAAAAAAGTCAATAGTCGAATAAGACAAACAAATTCAAATATAAAATCAGATAGAGATTTGAGGAAATATGTGACGACGGAAATATTTAAAAAGAATATCAAATTTGAACTCGATTCGGGTTCAGATTTAACAATAATGAACTATAAAACATGGAAAATTTTAAAAAGGCCTACAATAATGAAGTCAACGAAATGCGCTCGAACGGTAACTGGAAAGGAAATTAACTTCGAAGGCGAGGTTGTACTTCCCATGAAATTGAACAGGATAGTTAAAAAATAAAAGTTTTTCATTCTGAAAAATGGAGAAAACTTGATGGGTACAGATTTTATTGAAACATTCGAATTGTGGGATAAATCGTTAAACTCATTCTGCAGAAAAGTAGAAAGTAATACGCAAACAAGACAGGACATTAAAGATGAATTAAAGAAAAAGTTTCCGGAAACCTTCACACCTGGTCTTGTAAGATGTAACAAGTTTGAAGCTAAATTTGAATTAAAGGAAAATACTATGCCAATTTTTAAAAAGAAACGTAACGTGCCTTTCGCAAGTGTAGAGAAAATTAACGAATAACTTGATAGGTTGGAAAATGTGGGGATTATTTCGAAAGTAGAATCTAATTCATGGGCTGCGCCGATTGTGTGCATAAAAAAGAAATCAAACCAAATCAGAGTCTGCGTTGATTTTTCGACAGGGTTGAACACGGTAATTAAGGACTACCATTACCCGTTACCGAGTCAGGAGGAGATTTTTAACAAGCTAAATGGTGGAGTTATATTTTCAAAAATCGACTTATCAGATGCCTATCTCCAAATTCACGTCGAGGAGGAATGTTCGAAGTTACTAGGGATAAACCGCATAGAGGGTTATTCAAGTACAACAGGCTTCCTTTTGGTATTAAAGTGGCACCAGCCATTTTTCAACAAGCTATGGACGTCATGTTGAATGATTTAGACTTTGCGTGCGCCTACTTAGACGACATCATATTAAGGAGCGAAACCGTCGACAAACATCGAGAGCATCTCAATCAAGTATTTAAAAAGATTCAGGACTTTGGTTTTAAAGTCAAAGAGTCAAAGAGCGAATTTGGTTTGGAGGAAATTAAGTATTTAGGTCACATAATCAACAAAAAGGGCAGATTTCCAGATCCGGAAAGGTCCATTGCGATTAGAGATATGCCGACGCCCACTAATGTGGCGATGCTACAGAGTTTTCTGGGGCTCTCAAATTATTATCAAGCGTTCATTAAAGGAATATATAATCTAAGAGCTCCGTTGAATGAACTGCTAAAAAAAGACAAGGCATGGGAATGGACGGTAGAATGTCAGAAAGCCTTTGATGAAATAAAGAGAATGCTTACGTCCGACCTCTTTTTAACCCATTACAATCCAAAACTGGATATTGTAGTGGCAAGTGACGCCAGTTCATACGGGATAGGAGCGTGTATTCAACAAATAATGCCAGATGGTTCTAGAAAACCAATTGCACATGCTTCGAGAACTTTACTCCCAGGAGAAAGAAGTTACTCACAAATCGAAAAAGAGGCGTTGAGTATCATTTTTGCCATAACAAAATTTAACAGATACATCCACGGCAGACATGTTATGCTTGAAACGGATCATAAACCACTGATCACTATTTTGGTTCAAGAAAAGGGTTACCCGTTTATACGGCAAATCGTCTGTTGAGATGGGGAACCATTCTTCTCAATTATGATTTTCACATAAAGCACCTATCTTCCAAAAATATAATTCATGCGGATAGTTTATCAAGACTCGTACCGAGACAAGAAGAAAGATTCGAAGAATCAATTATTGCAAATATATAGAGCAGATTATGAGATGAAAAGCATGGTAAACAACATTGTAAAGAGAGCTACCGGTTACACTAAAGGAAATTAAAAAGAAGCTGAAAGCGATGATTTCATTTTAGAAATAAAAAAGCAAAATGGTAGCAAATGACCAAAAGTGCAGGAGATTTATTCAATAGGTGAAGGAGTTTTATTATGTAGTGAGAGAGTAGTAGTACCAAAAAAGTTGCAGAAAAGAATACTACGGGACTTTCATATGTGTCACCCGGGGGTTAATAGAACAAAAAGCTTAATGCGAAGCTTTGTATATTGGAAAGGAATGGATGTGGATATCGCAAACATGGTTCATCGATGTAAAGGGTGTGCGTTAGCAGCTAAGGCACCACCTATAGTACACAAACCATGGCCCAAGACGGATCATCCGTGGACAAGATTACACATTGATTTCGCTGGTCCAGTAAAAGATTATTACTACTTAATAGTGGTAGATAGTTTTACAAAATGGCCGGAAGTATTACGCTGCAAAAAGCCTACGTCTAATACCACAACAACTTTTTTGCATGAACTATTTGCACGGTTCGGTGTGCCAGAGTGTATTGTGAGTGACAATGGTACGCAATTCACTTCTGAAGAATTTAAGGAATTTTGTGAGTTATATCAAATTAACCACATAACGACGCCGCCGTATCATCCGAGGTCCAATGGACTCGCAGAAAGATTTGTCGATACTTTAAAGCGCGCTCTGAAGAAAGCCTCATGAGTTCCAACGGAAAAGGCGCTTCAGCAATTCCTACAAGTATACAGAATCACGACAAACCAGAGATCTCACTCAAACATGGCACCAGCTGAACTAATGTTCGCTAGGAAAGTTAAGTCAGTGTTTGACAAACTTTTGCCAGGAAAAAATAGAGTAAAGAATACTATGTATACAGCGAGAAAAAGATACACCTCCGGAGAGAAGGTGTTTTTCAAGTGCTACAAAAACAACGTTGAGTTCTGGGAGCGAGGCATAGTGGACAAGAGAATCGGTGACCTGATTTACATAATTAAAGGGCCGAAGAATACTCATAAAAGGCACCAGAATCAACTTAAAAAATGTTACGTTATAGAGCATGAATAGAGTATACCGGATGAGGAGGAAGATCCCATTGAGGTAATGTATGATATGTTTCAAGTAGAACCTCCGCAAAATATTCCTGAACCGAGAAGATCCGGTAGGAAACGAAAGTTCACGGACCCATTGGACGTGAATCCAAAACGGAAAAAATATTAAAATTAAGCGGATGGACATATGCATATGAAGTATGCAAATGGATCTACAAAGAAATAGCCATAATCATCAACCCATATAGGAAGACAGTTGAAATCCAAAAAGGATTCCAAGGCTTGGGAGGGGGGTGTTGTGGCAGGATCCACCTAATTTGCATAGTGGAGTACCGACCATATAAATATGGTTGGTACCGGGAAGAGAGGGAGGAATCAAGTGATTCCACCAGAAACTCTGCCCGACTGCCACTCAGTCAACACATTCTCCAGGAACGGTCTTACCAGGAATATACAAAAGACTATATGTAAATATTGTGTACACTTTCTTGTTTCAATAGATTTTGGTCTAAGTACATTTTGTGTTGCATTATTATTCCATGCATTAGTCAAGTTTCAACATTAATGCTTATAGAATACATTCTCACTTTTATGACTGTATAATCGTGTCTATCTATCTATCAACAAATGCTTACGGCAATAATTATCATCCTTGACTATTTTGCAAAACGTTACTTCAATAAAAGAAATTTGCAGATTTTTACTTAAGTATCCCAATACACTCACACACGCACACACATACATACACACACACACACACACACACACACACACACACATATATATATATATATATATATATATATATATATATATATATATATATATATATATATGTATATATAAAATGTATTATTATTGATACAAATAAATTTATGCATATACATATGTATTGTCGTATAGAAATATTGATATGTGCTTTCAGTTCAAAGTGATTTTTTCCATTTATCTCCCAGTGACAGCTACACGATGTCCCTGATTTTGAAAACGAAATTTTCAACATATTTCCAAAGAAGTTGCTCCCTTTTATTAATAGATGCGCATATTTTACAATATTGTAAGTTCCAGTTGAATTCTTTGTCAATTCTTATTACATCTTATTGACTTTTATTCTTTTTAATTTCAGTTGCTTGTATTTCTACGAAATTCAAAAGCCTCCTTTTATCCTAAATATTAAACAAAGATAATCGTAATAACATGATTGCCTGCGATTCATCTGCGGAATAGAAAAAAATATTGCATGTAGAAATCTGTTGTGTGTTTCTAATGAACGACTCATGCTAAATTCACATTGTACTTTATTTACTAATCCTACATATTAATGAAAATACTTCTAAAAGTCTATTTACTACTGATATGCGACAGGTGTTGGAAGTATTCATAATTTCCTGTCGATACAGGTAAGCATCTATAGGAGTGAGATGATAAAATTTTCAGAAAAATCTTCCTCAAAATTAATTCACAGTAGAACAAAAGTATCCCCAAATGTTTTAATGATGTTTCCTTCACAACAAAATGCATATTAGTCAACTAAATCGATGCAGTGTAAAATTTAAAGATATCCTTATGCACAATATGTGAATTAAACCAGCAATTATTTAGCAAGTAATATTATAAAACAATGTATATAGCGTTAATCAAAGACATATATATGTAGCTAGTATAATTATTATATATTTATGAATAAAAATGTAGTTTTTAATGTATTTGTTTCCATAAAAGAAATTCGACATTTATTATCAACATTTTAAAAGATGTTTAATACTTCATCGTGACAATCACACGATACATTGGCATTATAAATAAACATATCGAGCAAAGCTCCTTATAATCAGTATCTAACCTTTAATTCTATTGTCAAAATCTTGATTTGCATTATGATGTTTTATATTTAGTCTATTATGATTCAATTTACAACGCTTAAATGATATGGCAATTAATGACATAGAGGCACTAAGGAATCTAGATTCTGATCTTCTGGAAGATATTTTCTGATAATCTATCCAAACAATTAATAGGGTTTGACTGTTGAATGTTGAACTATTGGCGCTTGGAGGAATTCGTCTTTTTACTAGAAATTATAGTAATTCTAATGAAATCTATTTGATGATTTTGAATATCATAAATTCATAGCATTTTGCACATTTCCTCTGCCGATGAAGACTCAATTCTCGTTTATCGAATAATCTTTTATAACCAACATTTGAATTATTTCAAAAGAAACTTTTAATAGGTTTCATAGAAGTTGAGTAAATTTTACACCACAAAGGAACGTATCTCTCCAAGTATAAGCGTGATTTAACAAGAAAAATATTGATGAATATTTTGGTTATGTGCCAAATTTGGTCCTAGTACCAAAGACTTTGATGATTTGACCATTAGCGGAGAAATTTGATTCATTTCGATCTATCACTGACAGTTTTCTTTTCTTTTTATGAAATTTTCTGCCAGGGATGTAGAGTTTCTTGAACAGAATTATTATCTTGGCACTTGTTCAAATTTCGTTTCTGCTGCGACCTTTTTAGTTAAACATCCTGAATAGACATTTACTGATATATAAATGAGTTTATCCAATTTTTTAAGGATAAAAAAGAATAAATTTCAGGTCTTATACATATTTATAGTTTAAATATTTCGGTTCTCATATTTCTCTTCTCATCTGTATTTCATGTTATATTTTAGCGTTATTTAAATTAAAGGCGAACTGATTTTTTTCTGGGTGTTCTTTTTTACTATTACTACACAATAAATCTATCATGTACTCTGAGTTTCAAAATCCAAAGAATATTAAGCAAACAATTTTTAACAATTTAATTTATGTAGCTTACTACGGAGAACTTTTTCTTGATTCGTACGTGTGCTCGCCATCATTCTTAAACTGTTTATTATGCACTAGAATTGTGAGAAATTACTCTAGCAGCACGCGCCTATATCTACCAAGACATCCTTACTTTTCATTCCCCAGTTCTATACACCGTTTTCCTAATCTTCATTGCTTATTACGCCATCCAACTTTTCTTCCTCCTCGTACAGCCTAACATATATATGAAATCACAAATCCTCATTATTCATGAGAACTACATGTTACAGTTATACATATTCACCGTGATTACATGGAAACCAAAAACTGTATTTTTCCCTTTTGTATATCCAATGATATTCTATTTTAACCTTTAAATCAGTGGATATATTTTCTTGTCTGTTAATTGTGTGATTTCATTTTAATACATAAACATTTATTACATTTGGGAAGAGAATATTCATAAGATAGGTAATTAGAAACGAAAGAGTATCTTTTTTTTAATTTATGAGATATAAACGTGTATATTTTCTCAGTATTTGATTAAGGAAAAAAGCAGATCTCAGTTAATATGTATATCCACTAATTTAAATCTTTAATGTTATCCTTAACATCTGAACAATTGGGCGCTGATAGTTCTTAGACATTTTATTGACAAGAAATATTCCCACTTGTGGCACTAAATGTGTCAAGAATCTTTTAATGTCGATTATATTTTGGCGATGGCGTTATGCTTATATGTCCTAAATGACACAGCGGCAAAGTCATTATATGTTTTGTCAAGGAAATGACAGTTTTTAGGAAGACAGATCTAGACTTATCTTATTATTTCATTTCAGTTCTTATCCGACTCTGCCTCAATTGATTTGTCTCTAATTTTCATCTAAAATAATTTAAATCATTTTTTAAATCCATTACTACGGACTAAGTTTGATATAGAGGGGCTGTATATCTTTCAGATTCTGATAGCAGCAATATGAGCATATTTTAAACATATAACAAATCTTAATTCTCACATTCAGTGAATTGCAAACATTGCTTTTAATCATTAATGTACATTATGTCAAAATAATTATTTTAGCTTAAAATTCTCTAAGTAATGAGTAACGAAAGAGAATCTTCATAAAATACATAAATAGTAACGATTTCTTTCTTTAAGTTGCACTTTTTCTGTGCAATCTGACCTATATTATATTGCGTTCTTCCTTTATATGTTCTGAATTTCTGGGGTAAATAATGGCAGAATGTGAAAAAAATATTAAAATGGGATAATCAGATGTGCGCGCAGATTAATTGACTAATTATGAAAAGAATGTAATACTGACGATGAAATCGATTACAAATCTTTTCGATTACTTTTTATAAAACTTGGTCTATTCAAAACGCAGAACGGGAAATAACAGAAGCTTTATCTGGGAGCGTTTGAAACCATTTATCAGCTGGCATTGTTTGTAGGCTAATCCAATAGATAAAGTTTAGTTGGGAGTCTTACGCTGGCATGAATTTATCTGCGAATAGAAGCCGTTTGCACAGTGCCTCGACTGATATTTCTAAAGTCTGCTGACAAAGTAAACCTCTCTCAAGACACCACAGCTAAGTATCTCGTTTGTTTACATTCTTTCGAAAGGAACCATTATTTGGAATCGAGTCTCTGAGTTTCAAATGCTTTCGATAACTTTTTCATCTTCGTTTAGCAAATTCCAATAAATCAATATTTTCACTATTCAGTATTTTCCCAATTGCACATTTAGATCAAATCTAGGAAATTAGGTATATTTGAGTGTTGGATGTATCCTTACTGTAGGTCAGCAGATCGGTAGATTCACTCACCCAGTTGACACTTACATATTTGTTACGTATCTCAATCTCTTTGGAAGCGATGTATAAAAAAAAAAAGATTCTTTAAAATTAATGTAGAATAAGCGACACCAAAGAAAAACCTCGAGATCATTATGCCCATTTTCAAACATGCCTCTGTCATATGTGATATATGCATTTTCTGAAAACTGATATAGTTAAATCAATAAAATTAATGTGTAACATAAATATAGTGATTTTGTATTGTCAATTTAAGTCGTGTATTTCATGAAAGATGAGGAATTAAGCGAATAACCGCCTGAACAAACGTCTGAAAATATACAGCATTTTTCCTACTGGAAGAAATATAGAATGTAATAATTATATATTATATAATCAGTTATGTCATATGCGAGATACAGGCTCAGGCGATCATGTATATTTCGATACATGACAAACGAGGTTGATCTTTTCTCGCAGTAGATTTCCAGTTTTTTCTAAGGCGTATGAGAGTAAAACAATTCAGTTCGGACTAAAACCGCAGACTACTCGCACATATGATTTCATTATATTGTTGAATGATTGTGCAGACGCAAACACACTTTTTGGAAGAACGGATAACAGATAACTTGTTGAGAGAGATACTCGAAGTTTCCAAACATTCAAATCTTAGTATATGTGTGTGCTACATGTCTCAGTTATTTGCAATGCAAGCATCACACGTCACTTTGTTTTAGCATATCTATAAACAGTCCAAGGCAGCTTTCGGATAAATTGAAAGGCATCACAACCGAAACGATTATCAGTTTCATGAAAAGGAAAACCAACAACATTGATGTGCAGAAATGTGCTTCGTTCGTAAATTAGTTTCTTCAACTTTTTACTACAATGCACCGTTAATAGGAAATGTTATAAAGTTTACCTTAAAGGCAATGTTTTGTTTCCATCATCAGAGAGATTTATTTCTGAGAATGAGTGTACTTGAGAAAAACCTATACAATCAGTTAGTTATGTGCCATGCGTGATACACGTTTAGACAATCATATATCTTTGGATACATAACTGACGAGGCAGATATTTTTCTCCGAGTAGTTTGCCTTTCTTTCTATCGTATACTAGTTGCCATCCAAAGCTATATAACCCGGTCTGTCCTGCTATTTACCCATAGCTGGGGTAGGAGAAGAAGAGGATTCATACCTTTCCCAAGGGTATTGAAGCTTAAAAGAGTCCGATCGCATAATTCAAATATTCTTTAACGCATAGGAATAAACTTTTCTGTCAAAACGTATATGAATATAATTTCTTTAAAACGAGTCATTAAATTTACCACAGTAAAAAAATAAATCAATGTTATCTGCCGGATAAAAACTGCGGTTGTGTAATATATAGGAGACACGGTGATGCAATAGATAGTGGCTCGGCTTGAGAAAGCGGGGAGCCGAGTTCCAATTCCAGTCAAATCCATTTCATTCACTTACGTGCTAATATCCTTGAGCAACGTACGAAACTTCTTCTTCTCCCTCCAGCCATGTGTAAATAGTAGGACAGACTGGGTTCTACAGCCTTGGATGGCAACTGGTCTACGACAGAAAGAAATGGCTAACTAGTGCGAGAAAAATATCTGCATCGTTAGTCATGTATCGAAAGATATATGATTGCCTAAGCGTGTATCACGCATGGCACATAACTAACTGATTGTATAGGTTTTTCTCAAGTACAACTTAGAAATAAATCTCTCTAACGATGGAAACAAAACATTACCTTTAAGATAAACTTTCGAACTTTTCCTATTAACGGTGCATTGTCGTAATAAGTTGAAGAAACTAATTTGCAAACGAAGCACATTTCTGCCCATCTATGTTGTTGGTTTTCCTTTTCATGAAACTGATAATTGTTTCGGTTTTGATGCCTTTCAATTTATCCGAAAGCTGCCTTGGACTGTTTATAGATATGCTAAAACAAAGTGACGTGTGATGCTTGCATTGCAAATAACTGAGACATGTAGCACACACATATACTAAGATTTGAATGTTTGGAAACTTCGAGTATCTCTCTCAACAAGTTATCTGTTATCCGTTCTTCCAAAAAGTGTGTTTGCGTCTGCACAATCATTCAACAATATAATGAAATCATATGTGCGAGTAGTCTGCGGTTTTAGTCCGAATTGAATTGTTTTTTTTTTCTCTTACGCCTTAGGTCCTGACATATATATGAAAAGAGAAAGAAAGAAAGACACAAAGTAAACATCTTATACAAATACTTTCACCTTGAGACCAACAATTGTTTTCCCTCTTGCAACACTTATTTTATGTTGAACAGTAAATTAAACCTTATCGAAATCTGCAAGTGAATGAAGAAAAAGGAAGCATACTTCATAAAGGAAAATATTTTTGGAATTTACAAAGCTGGTAAATCATTTGGTAAGTGAATCTGATAATATAAAATTATATGAATACGAATTTCTATCTTGGAAAAGAAAGGATATACACGGATTTCTTTTTTAATCGAGTTCATCACAAAGCAGTAAAGCCACTTAGATACAAGCTGTTACTGGGTGTGAAAGAATTAGAAACTGATACATTACTAAGGAGCGAAAACAAAATATATGTAAACAGGAGGACATTAGATAGCATTAATATATTCACTGATATGCAAACTGTTTTTAATTGATTACATATAAACCGTGAATATTTTCTAAGTATCTGATTACAGAATAAAAAAAAATGATTAGTAAATATGTATGTTCTTTAATGTTATCCTTAACAACTGAAAAATTGGGCTTTGATATTTCACATATTTGACATTTTATTGACGAGTAATATTACCACTTGTCTTTAGGGTTATTTTCACGAAGCAATGTGGCACTAAATGCGGCAAGAAGCTTTTAATGTCAATTATATTTTGGGGATGGCGGTATGCTTATGTGTCCTAAATGACACGGCAGAAAATTTATTATCTCTTTTGTCAACGAAATATCAGATTTCAAGGAGACATTGATGGACTTAACCTATTATTCCATTTCCGTACTTATCCGTTGTCTGACTCTGTCCCAATGGATTTGTCTCTAATTTTCATCTAAAATAATTTAAATCTTTTTTGAAATGATTTACTCCGACTAAGTTTGATATAGAGCCATTGTATATCTTTCGAATTCTGATACTAGAAATCATGTGAATATGACAATATTTATAAACATATAACAAAATTTAATTAATGCTTACATTCAGTCAATTGCAAAACATCGCCTTTAATCATTAATGTACAATATATCAGAACAATTATTTTAGCACCAAATCTACATAAGAATATATTAATGTTTTACATGCAAGAATATGTGTGGTTCTTTGGAGTAATGGAGGACAATATACACAACATTTTATGTTACGCTTTCGTTTCAGTCAAATTAACATTTTCAACATTGCTATTTTAAAGACACTGTATAAAAATCGATAAATTTTTGTAACTCGATAAGGAAATTTATTTCTCAATATTTAATTGGTAGCATTTTCAACCCAAATTCATAAATTTAATCCCGTCTCCGTCTGTATCGTTCAAAAATATATGATAAACTTGTTTTCGTATGTTGGAAACCCTTTTAAATATGATCGCATACTACGAAAACCCAAAGAGAAAAACAAAACAAACCAAAAAACAAAACAAAAAATAAACAGAATTTTGTATATATAAGGTTTTAAGTGGGATATAATCAATTATGGTTGGGAAAAGTCATTTAGATAATAGATATATACACATAATAATCATAAACTATACTTTCAAATGATTTCTATTCATAAACGTTTTATTCAGAAAGAACAAAGAAAAAGAAAAAAAAACATTATTGTATATAAAGTATATAAATTGCCAGAATATCTGGAGGTTGCCATAACTCAATATGATATTCTGTTGCATTTAATGTTAATGTTTGAAAGAATCAAAGCGTTGACACATACTAATTTGTATATTTTATTCCAATCGATGTGAATAAAATAAAAGAATCTCACCATAAATTTCTAGCACATCCAACACGTTGTATTTATTCTATTGACAATCATATTTGTTCTCGATTGATAGTAATAGTGAATATATCACTGATTTCAATCTTCATTATAAAATACAAAATATCACCACTTTCGCTGACATCACGTTGAAGCACCAGATTCCAATGTCGTACCTCGTCACAATCTAGATGTGTGACTGCTTGGGAATACCGGAATACTGTATATGGATATACAGTAAATCTAACCATGGAGTAATCGATAATGGGTTTGAATTTTTAATCGAATAGTCGATTTCCAAATCACTTTAGTAAGACAGTATTATTCAGACACCCCAATACAATTCAGTTTAAAATTATTTTCAGACTTGAAATAATCTGCAAAATATTGATAAGCCCTAGAAAACGAAAAAAATAAAAAAAATTACGGCTGGGAGCAAGATTAAAACAAATATTAAAGTTTTGCAGAAATCAATTGGCTGACTTCCGTAAGGATTATTTTTAGATAAAAAATTCTGGTAAATATTTTTGGATAGTATTTTCAAGATATTTGCAGCAACTGCTTTAAGCAATTCTTTATATGACAAATTCATTAATATTTTAACTGCTTCTACATCTCTCGGAAGTGGACTAAAGTAATCTGGTTAGCAAAACCTTCACAATAATCGTGAGTGTGACGATATATATATGTGAGGGATGTGATAGATTTTTATGCTTCAGGTCATATTTTAAGAAAATTAAATAAAAATCGAATATTGTTCAAAGATAAAGCCGGTCATAATGCTAGAGGTGACAGGTATATTTAACTGCCGTGCTAGAGGTGAGAGTAATATCAGCTATAGTGTAATGTTATATTTTTCACTGATTGAAATAATGTATAATATTTTCCCGTTTTATAATTGGGGTTGTCACTATGTGCATTTTTATTGTGAGGTTTTCATGTAAGGAAATCTTTTAAACACAACGGCCTGTTCGAAGAAACTTCCATCTTCACTGCTGATAAAGTATTTCTGGAGACCAAAATTGTCCGAGTATAAATTGTCTTCAGTGGTGTTTACTTCGATGAATATAATTGTTTTACGCTTCCATTAATTTCTAATGAAACCTGTTCCCACAGAGCAGGGTATTTGTAAAATTACTTTTCTCATATGAAATCTAGTCTTTGGTAAATGGAACTGTATCTTACAATATCTCCAGTCAAATAAAAAGAGGAAAGAAACGATGGATGTCGGAGCGAATGGACGCATATTTTTCTTTGCTCCAGGAAAGCAAGAGAAAATGGGATTGATGATCATTATGTTTCATACATGTATTTCTATACTATTTCTTGTTTATTATATGATTATAATATTTATAATATTAATAAAGATTTATCACCTTTATTTATTCGAATATATATTTGTTTATTTTTAAGATAGGTCATGGTTCTTTTCTTTTTAAAATAAGTTTTATTTTTTCAAGTTTACATTGTTACGGATATGTAATTTATTCTATGGTTGGTGGCAGACGATGGCAAAGTATCGCGCGTGCTCTCACTCGCTGTATGTAAAAAAATGGAGAAATATTTTAACGAAACATTTTGTACATGAAAGAGAACGTATATTTGGATTTGTAAAAAAATACTTTCCAGTAGTAATGTTTATTTTGATTTGTATATTTTGACAATAATAGTAAAAAAAAATGCTCTCATATATACTTGACGTAATTTTATATTATTTATTTATATTCGTTTCATATTTATTGATTGATTTCTAGTATTTACCTTTTTAAACGAAAATTATGATTATAGTAAGAATATATGATTCATTTAATGAGAAACTCCTTATTCCGATATTCCATGTACAATATACATTTGCAATGGTGTGATGTTTGTGTCTTTATACATGTATATTTAAATTTTAAATTTTAATTAATTTTAACTTGAAGTTAAATGAAGTTATGTATCTAAAGCTAACGTAACTTTGATTTCAATTGACATAATATTCAAGGTGGTTTTAATTTAATAAAACCCGCTTGATTTGGATGCCGTCTAGTGACTTATTCAGCAAATTTCCCAAAGATGATCTCTCGACAAAAGCGTTCTACCTCCTGTTCTTTAAGCTAGGTTCGCATATCAACCTACCAATACTCCTTTCATATTTATTGAACAGGAATAGAATCATATCCATTGTTTCCTTTTTAGGATATGACTTACCAATTTATGAATTAACTGTCTTAATTTTTGGCGAACTGACTGATCACTGGTGCGAATTTTTATTGAGTTTGAGAGATTTCTGCTCGAATCAACAATCGAGGTATTTGCCGCTGATGGATATATGTCCATGCATATATTTCCGGTCGGTAACTCTGAGGCCAGAAAATGCTTTAGTCGTAGACAGACTCTATTGTCATAGACGATGAATAGTGATAATTGATTTGTCCTTTTTCTTCTTAAGATATAATCTTGTTATGAAAGACATAGTGAAATGAAATACTGTTAAGTGAGGAAAGAAAAACTCCCCTACA
The DNA here is from genome assembly GCA_903632075.3 of Acanthosepion pharaonis. Lineage (NCBI taxonomy): Eukaryota > Metazoa > Mollusca > Cephalopoda > Sepiida > Sepiidae > Acanthosepion > Acanthosepion pharaonis. The sequence goes on from CAHIKZ030002112.1 coordinate 2,150,433, forward strand.
ACGTCAAGCTTACCTTCTCCAATATTGATAGTATTTGTATCATATAGATTTTTTTGTAAACTTTCCGCCGACAATCTTAGCACTTTACAAAACTAATTGAATTTATACTGTCAATACGAATGAATTCTCTTTCCCAAGATAATTCTGCTTTGTCGATGCACGCCCTAGGTGCTTAGATCCGGGAAAATATTTCAGGGGCAAGGAAACTGCATCGTAAATCTCGACATGATCTTCATGCATTCGATATTCTTTATTGCCAACTGTTTGCTACTACATTTTCTTTAATAACTAATCCTCCTACTCCTCCTCCTCCTCCTAAAGACTATAGCATATAGGACATGATATCTGTCAATATAGAAATAGCTCTTACCCTATATTGATTACAGTCATTTTCCCACCTCTGTAATATGGCTTCGGTGTGCCTTTTCTATTAATATTTTCGTTGCAGTTGTTCCAATTATCTGAGTAAAAAAAAAAAAAAAATAACGAGCATCGATATATGTTTAATAGACAAATATCTATATCATTCGTATTTCATTGGTTTATGATGATATAGTTTTTGCACATTGCTCTCGAGTAATCATATTGCTTACTCCATGTATTTGCATGAATAATGTTTGGCCCTTATTATGTATATTTCGGTTAACTTAGGACCACAAGTTTATTATCGTATTAATGCATGGAAAAGGTATGTTTGTAAATATTTCAGCAAGGTGCTAAATCATTATTATTCATAATAGAAACGAATATTGTCTTACATGAATATAATTATATAACCTTGGATATGGTAAACGCAACTTGGCAATAGTTTTGGTCAACAAAATACAGCGTCATTTAAGAAGTGTTCGTTCTTCTCTGTGCATTCATTTTTTAACATGATTATAGAATAGGAATCTTTTTTGTGCAAGATTTCGTGGAACTTTCACATTATTTTATGTGAACTTATTTAAATCCAATACCGAGTTGCCTTCTTTGTTTTTAGTTAATCCTTATCATATTCTGCATCTCTTGTCTTTATCAAATGCTTCTTCTTCATTATTTTCTGCTCCATTCTTTTGATTAATATCAAATCTCTTTTTGTAACCTTCTTAATACCGGATATTTTTTCTTGTTCTTATCTTGACAATGTTTTATATTACTTCCTAGATTCAACTTTCTCGATATTCTTGCTTTGTTTTCTCATCATATAATAACTTATTTATTATTCCAGTTCTCTTTTGATCTTTTTTTAAGCGTTTCACCCAATTTGGAGCAAGATCAGATAGAAGTGATAGAGGAAAGAATGAGGAGAAAGATAGTGGATAGATCAAGGCAATTGGAGATGTTGATTGATATTACATTTGAATAGTTGGAGATTATAGCTCTCAGGGAAACTGGAATAGGGAAGAGAATTCCACAGGCGAGAGATGCGACACATGAAGCTATTGGAGTAGAAGAGACGGCTACATTTAATAGTTTCGACAGTGAAAGTGTGAGAGCGGGATGCCAGCCTCGTAAAGCGCTTGAATTCATGAAGTCTGGGAACCAGTGAATGCAGCTCCCGGGAGCAATTACCATGAAAGTATTTGTAAAAAAAGACAGAGATAGGCGATGGTGCGTCTGTGGTGGAGCGAATGTAGACGAGATGCCAGATCAGGGACAATTATATTGTATATCTGCCTCTGGATCTTATCGAGAACCTCGAGGCAAACTGATGGGGCTCCATACCATATATGGCAGCAATACTCAATGCAAGGGCGAATGGTGGATTTGTAGATCTGAAGGATCGATTCCGGGGAGAAAAATTTCCTGGCGCGGCACAGGGAGCCAACTTTCCTTGCGGTGGACGAAGCAATTGACTCAATGTATTTATTCCATCTCAGGTCAGCAGTCAACGTGAGACCGAGCAGCCGCAGAGAGGTGCTCTCGAGAAGTTGAGCGTCAGACATTCTAATGGAGGGCAGGGAATGATATCTATGGTGATTAATAGAGAGCAGTTTTGTTTTTGAGGCATTAAAATTGACCAGCCAATTCCTGCCCCAGTTCCCAACCGATTGGAGGTCCTTTTCGAGTCGCACAGCCAGGTTAGTTTTGTCAGCGACACTAGATTTGTTTTTGAGGCAGTAGTAAATTGTGGTGTCATCCGCGTAGATGCCAACTTGGGAATTTATGGCGTCAGGAAGCTCATTTATGTACATAAGGAATAGAGTGGGGCCCAGGATGGAGCCTTGAGGAACACCTGCGTTCGTGGGATAGGAACTGGAGGAGAATCCGTTGAAAACCACCTTCAATTCATGGTTTGACAGGAATGATTGTATTAGGTCAAACAGTCGATCCGTAATACCATAACCCTGAAGCTTGCGAAGAAGGCCGGCATGCCAAACCCTATCAAACGCTTTGGAGATGTCTAGGGCCACGGCACGAGCTTCCCCGTTATTTTGATGAGCTTGGTAGACAGTTTCAGTGATGGCCGTAAGCACATCAGCTGTAGATCGGGCAAAGCGGAAGCCATATTGCTTGTCTGAGAGCAGATCATGGGATATAAGGTGGTTAACCACTTCGGCATTGATTAGGGCTTCGATGACTTTGCCGAAGACGGGTAGGAGACTTATAAGACGGTAATTAGAAGGGTCAGAGGTGTCGCCAGATTTCTTGCAGACAGGAACAATCGAAGAGTACTTCCATCAGTCAGAAAAACAAGATTCCTTGAGAAAGTAATTGTATAGTTTAGAGAGGGCGGGCGCCAGTTCAGGACAATGGCTGGTATGGGTATGTGTACACCGGAAGAGTCGAGCGTTGTATTGAATGAAAATTTCCGAGCAAAGCATTCAGCCTTGTCGGCAGAGGAGGTCAGGACTTCGAACTGGTTAAACAAAGGAGGTATAGAGGGTTTGCTATTGTTCAATACGCTCTTCCAGAGACGCCAATAATCTTTGGAGCCAAATTTGCGAGATGCAATACCTAATACTATGAGTTTCTTGAAAATATAAAAATAGATATAACTATATATTTAACAATAAATATAAATAAATATACAGAGATAATTACAGAAACATTACACGAATTTCTTAATGAAATTATCACTGCATGGATAAAATATGGATAATTATATTAGAATCATAAGACATATTTATAATATAAATATATAAACATATAACGTTTTGCTTATTTGATATGCGACACTTTTTGACAGTATTCAATGTGGATTGTATGGCAGTGTCAAATACATGATGTTATATATTCTTTTTACCTTTTTTTTTTGTTTTTGCCGATAAACTCTTGAAATTGAATATACGCACAAAGCATATTTGTTTGAGGCCAAGTAGTCATTAGAATTAATGAACCGATTTTAATTGTTAGGTTAGATTTTAAGATCTTTGAAATATTATCTTCAACACTTAAGTTCATATTTTATGATGGGATTATAGCAGAAACTACGTTATCGACAATTTCTATATTCACAAAAGCAATGAAATCTTGCTTTTGATTTAATCAGTATTTCTTTATTTTATCTACAAAGTTAAAAGAATTCATATTCAAATTATTTGCCGATATCATCTTTTGCAAAACCAACTAATGATTCGAAATTATTTTCAGAGAATGAAAGTGAATTGTTTTTTTTTTAAAGAAAATGCGTATTGTCAGAGTTTTAGTATCAGTGGTTATAGATTCACGCAATTTATAATTTTTTGTAAAAAGGTAATAATTAATTTATAGTTTTGTTATGAGATTTGCCATTCTGAAGACACAGTAAAATAAATATAATTTCCTCTACATTTATCTTCATATCTATTCACATTGCATTTGTTATGGAATGCCTGTGATACTACTCTCTTAAATATTTGTATATCTTCTCGGATGACGATAAGATAACAATATAGAAAAGATTGATGAACAAATAATATGTGCCAGTTAACGTTAGTCTGTATAGGTACGAGTAAAACAGATGGCAATATCAAGGGAAATTAAGCAAAATAAAATTATGAAAAGACATTATATTACACAAAGACACAGACACACAACAAACAAAAACACACGCACAAACACACAACACACATACACACACAACACACATACGCACACACACATATATATATATATATATATATACATATGTGTGTGTGTGTGTTGTAACTGTAAATATAAAAAGAATATATCGTTGATGTGAATAAAACAATGCTCATTGTAATAACACAGAGTTATTAAATATATATATATATATATATATATCAATAAATAGTCATATTAGCTCTCACCGCCAAAGGGAGATAACTTATTCTAATTCAAGCTAAAAAAAACATTCATTCTAATTCAAGCTAAAAAAAACATTCATTAAAAGATTAAGAATTAATGAATTTAAAAAACAAAAAAATTAAAAGGTTAATGAGTATCAAAATATTTAACCCCCACTAATTGTAATATAAATTGTAAATTAAAAATCTCTAATCACAGCATGATATACAACTGCTCTAATATTGTGATAGCGAGATATATTCAAATTGTGTAATAGTTATGTTCAGAAACTGAACATTGTGACGTGAATGTTTCTCAGAATCGTGGCAGCGGTAAGTCGTAATATGTATATTTGTTATCACACACACAAACACACACACACATACACACACAAACGCGCACACAATCAAACACACATATACATATATTTATATGTATACAAACATGCATATATGCGATATTCATGGGACAAAAATGTTCTATATTTGTAATATATATATATATATTTTTTATAGTTACAGGCATTGTGGACGCTGGAATCAATATATGTGGCCAGTCAGTTTCAAGTTTTTAGGCGATTCCCAGATTTTGATCTGATGGTCTCGCTGCAGCGTGAAACTGATATATTTCTGCATATATTAATGTATACCTATCTCTTTCTCTCTCTCTCTCTCTCTCTCTATATATATATATATATATATATATATATATATATATATATATATATATATATATATATATATATATATTCTCATCTACAGTCAGACTGTTTTCTGCTGTATCACAGCTCATATAAAAATTGTGTGTGTGTGTGTGAATGTATAGATTTAGATAAAAGAAATAACTAAATATTAACAGCCATATACCTGCCCGACGATTTGCGCACCAAACGTGGGTATAGTTGCATTTATTAATATATATATATATATATATATATATATATATATATATATATATGTATGTATGAATGAATGAAAAATACATGCATATGTATCTGCACATATATATGTATGGACGTGTGTTATAGGGGCATACTTACGCACAGACAAGCTTCGTCCTGATCTACTAGATGCTATTTTATTGTTTTGTATTTAAGGAAGTAGATCTAAAACATAGCTGTCAATAAAGCCAAATTTGTTTTCCCTTCTTGCAGAGAACGATCGGCCAAAATCAGGTCTAAACTAAAAGGTAATCCGAAGCAGGTGTGTCATTGAATTCCTTCATCATGAACGCATTCGTGGCCGGATATTAAACGTGTATATACTAATAATAAGTACATGTGAGATGCACATGCATATATATATATATATATATATATATATATATATATATATATAGGGTGAGAGATAGGGAGAGAGACACATACACAGACAGCGAGAAGGAAAAATAAAGTGAAAGAGATAAATAGATAGATAGATAAAATATATATATATATATAAAAGAAATATGTTGTAGTGGTTCCAACGAGAGAAAAGTATGTATATTAAAAAGAAGAGGGTGCCGCAAACGTTTTTTGGTTGTAATGTGGATTTATTGAGAAAAAATATTTTACTTTGTTTTTACATAATTTCACGACACGTGTTTCTGGTCTGGTCTCGCAAACCGTCTTCAGGTGAAAGTGGAGATTTTTACATATTATTAAAAATAATTAATTTTCTTCATGTTCAATGTGGAATATTCTCGATATGAGACATTCTGTTTGTGTGTTGGCAATCCGAATTTTCTTTCTAGAATTGTCAATGAAGAGTTCTGCGTGAAGGGTCATAAAACAATTAAGGTTTGTCCAGCGAGTAGTTATCGGCATTTAATCTTTTAATGTTTTAGTGACCTCTATGTGCTCTTGGATCTGTTTCTATTTTGGCGTGTTCCTGTCAGCATGCGTGTATATATGCGTGCGTATATTTCCTTACTACGAGGAATTCGTAAACTTATTTGTACCTATACACGCATACACACACATACACTATCCCACCACAAGTAGTCAGTACACACACACATATACACACATATTTCCCAAGCTACATGGAACCAGTACACACACATACACACACACACACATACATACACACACACACACTTCTTCTTAAGTTGTCAATATCCGCATATACATACATAAATGTATGTATGTGTACATACACATATATATATATCTCCCTCGTGTCTCCCGTATATGAGTGTGCGTCCATGTATGTGAGCGATCATTGTATTTGGTCACCCTGTGTGCATTTTTTTTTTTTGGGGGGGTTACGATCTATTCAGTTCGGGTTTGAATTTGTCTATAAAGTTTTTTTTCCTGTATTTGTAGATACGAGTAATTGTCTGTTTGATATATCGGCATGATATTAAACTTACCCTGGTTACATTTGAAAATGTGTTGTGATACAAAAAGTTTTCTGTTGTCTGTCAATTTTATATTGCTTTTGTGTAGGGAGACCCTGTTGTTCAGTTGTTGGCTGATGCCTATATATGACTTCTTACATTTTGTGCATATAAGTGCATAAACTACATTTTTTGGAGTTGCAGTTTAAGTTTTTGTTTATTGTGAATGTTTTTTGGGTTTTCAAAAGTGTAGGAGTTTCCTTCTATAATGATGTCAAACTCCACATCTTTTTTGTTGCATTTGTGACTCCTGTATTTTGTGTTGACTAAATTTAGATGAGGTTAATATGTGTTTTAGGTTTCTAGATTGGCGTTTGCTCATAATTATTTGGTTGTTTTTAGTATATTATTCAGTTTATTATTCTTGCTAAGTAAATCTAGATTTTTTGTGATTTCTGGGAATATTTCTGGGTTGTTTTTTGTTGTACGTTGAGACATATGCTAGAGTTTGTTCGACGTTACGTTTCTTTTATTTCTAAGTTGGTCTAGAGGAATTTCTTTCGCGAGTTCATTGACAATTCTAGAAAGAAAATTCGGATTGCCAACACACAAACAGAATGTCTCATATCGAGAATATTCCACATTGAACATGAAGAAAATTAATTATTTTAATAATATGTAAAAATCTCCACTTTCACCTGAAGACGGTTTGCGAGACCAGACCAGAAACACGTGTCGTGAAATTATGTAAAACAAAGTATAATATTTTTCTCAATAAATCCACATTACAACCAAAAACGTTTGCGGCACCCCTCTTCTTTTTAATATATATATATATATATATAGATAGACAGATTGACATGAGTCTGTGTTTATGAACGCATATATATATATACATATATACACACACATATATGTATATATATGTGAGTGTGTTAATGTTTGTGTGTATGTGTGTGCATGTGTCTGTCTGTACGTGTGTAATATGTATTGGCGATATATATATGTATGTTACAAATTAGAAAAAAATAGCTGTATATCAGTGGGATTGCTCTTTTATCGTGTTATGTCAGAAAATATATATTTCTCCATTATTGATACATACACAAATACACACACTAATACGCACACAGGCACACGCACACTAACATACATCTTACTTATGTGTATAATAAGGTATAAATTGGGTCTATGGAAGTAAAAAATCATAGAATTAAAGACCGTGAATGAATTCGTACACAAAGTGATTAAATTATTTCGAACTTTTTGCACGCTGAAAACCCTTAAAATTACTTCTCGAATTCGGAAGTGTCCAGAAGGATAGACGCCTATTTTGAAAGTCATTCAGTGTGAAAGAACTAATTAATGGATAAATAATTATATACCTATATGAAAAAGAAACTGTAAACCAGGTGAGCAGTTATGTGAAATAAGCAATCATATAATAGCTGAGTTGCTCCTATTAGCAGGAGTGTGCGAAAGCAAGTATGAAAGGTTAGCCAAGGAGGTTTCCTTAAAAATAATCAAATGGCTAGCATATTCCATACAAAGTAATTTTATCTGCGCATACCAAAAGTTCATTTCTCCTGGAAAAGGGAATCACATCAACTGCCACAAATCCTCACTATAAATATTCACGTGACGAATGTTGCTGTTTCATCATCATGCCAAATGGAAAGAAAATAAAACTGTCGTAAATTACAGTAGATTTTGTGAAAACACCGTTGAAAACAGGAATGATGAAAACGACCATTAATATTGGAGCAGTTACATAAAGTTCGTGAAGAATTTGTAAAGAATTGGTAAACTTGAATTCCCAGGGAAAACTTAGGACACAACGCCGACATCGTCAATAAAATCACGCGATGGCAATAGTACAATAATCTGGTCGGAAAATCAATTAATACTACTACTATTCCTACTACTAATATTAATAATTATATATATATATATATATATATATATATATATATATATATATATATATATATATATATATATATATATACTTTCCATTGGTATAGAAGCATAAATTGCCAAACTATCTATTATAGAATTTACCACAATCAGCTTGGAATACTCTTAATGCTGTAAAGATGTTCTCCATGGCTACAATCTTATTGTCATCATCCATCCAAGTACTGCGTTTCATAATGAGCAGAGTCAGATCGTCTCATTGATATTACCTTGACATACAATTCAAATATTCTTGGAAAATTAATATGTTCGATTTTTTCATGGAGTATTTGTGCAAACAATCATCTTGAGAAGGTTCGAATAAAAAAAAATAAAGTGAGCTCATGATATGAAAACAGAGTTTATGTCACAATCACATACCCGTGGCTCAATACAGTTTCAACATCCTAACAAGATCATAGATGAATTAATCAAATGAACATCCGAAATGAGAAAGCTTTTCACTTACCATCGCATGACACATCCCAAACTGATGTGGATTGTCTGTATTTGTCCAGATCAGGAGGAGGTAGAGGGTTAATTCAACAATAATTGTCTTAAAAAACCACATAAATGGCTTTCAAAGGCATCTGGCAACTACAGAAAACTGGATGATGTTCTTTATCAAAGAACATGAAACAATTTAGAAACTTTATGTCATGATAAAGGCAAATCAAAAGCAAATGCTACGTACAAATGCCAAAACGATAGCAAGATTAGCGTCTTCATAGTCAATACTCTACCGGTACAAAAGAAACTGATGTAGACAGATAGTGTACTCATCAGTGGATTCATAGTGAAGAGTTAAGGGCTACACAAGCCAAATAATTGCTAACTAGAAAATAACAATCGCACATAAAGAAAATTTGTTTTAGCCCAAGATACAGGTTCCTTAATAAATACCTAGAAACAATTCACTATCTTGCATCAGATATTACGGTATTAGAACTTACTGAGCAGAAAACACGGCATGTCAGTGTGAGCCGATATATGCATTGGAAAATCTGCCAATTTTACGGAGAGGAAAGCCAGACCCGTTTACAGACTGATGATCTGCAACAATTTTATATCACTTTAAAATCAAAACTAATCGCCCAGTCATCGTGATCAAAAACCACGAAAAATAAAATATTATTTCTTATTGACATGGCAGTCCATGCAGATTGTAATGTATCTGAATATCTTCAAAATATATCAAAATACAAGGATACGGAAGAGGAAATTTCAAAAAGTGATGCATGAGGACAATAATATTTCCACTTAGAGTTGAAGCCCCTGGACTGATTCCGAAAATGGTCCCGATAGTCACTTTGAAGGGATTCATATTAGCCCATGAATTATATAATTAAAAAAACAAACTGTATTCACAAGTACAGCTCGCACAATACAAAAAGATTTGTCTATGTAACATATGTGTGATCCTTGTTTTTTTTTTGTTTTTTTTTTACAACAATGAATGATAAGTGGAAATGTCTTGGAGCCACTTCTGATCTTTGATGTCTTGTTGGTAACCAGAAAGAAATATTTGTACAACAGAATTCAAATGAAATAATAAGAATAACAATAAAAATTAATAGTTAAACACATTTTTACACTGTATACATTTTGGTTGTTGCTTATTTATTAGTCGTAAAAAATCACGTAAAAATAGCCGAAAACAATCGCAGTAATGAAAATTTGGGAATCCGAAATTTCAGTATTGGTCGTCCGGATAAGGCCCGGAATGTTTTTGATTACAACATAGTATGATATGTTTGACTACAGCCTCTATGATTAAAGATCAAAAAGTGTGGATCACTGACATTCGCAAATATATATATATATATATATATATATATATATATATATATATATATATATATATATATATACAATATATATATATATATATATATATATATTTATATATATATATATGTATATATATATATATAGAATGTCAGTGATCCACACTTTTTTGAATTTTTAATGTTTAATCATAGAGGCTGTAGAAAAAAGTGGATCACTGACATTCGCAAATATATATATATATATATATATATATCAAAATATATATATATATATATATATATATATATATATATATATATATATATATATATTTTGCGAATGTCAGTGATCCACACTTTTTGATCTTTAATCATAGAGGTTGTAGTCAAACATGTCATACTATGTTGTAATCAAAAACATTCCGGGCCTTATATATATATATATATATATATATATATATATATATATATATATATATATATATATATATATATATATATATATATATATATATATATATATATATATATATATATATATATATATAATTGAAGCGCCAGATATCGTAATTATTGTGATCACCTTTACAATGCAAATGTATATGTACTGTCACAATGATTTTTCCTTCGTTACAATGATAACGTTATTTTTGAAATATGCAAATTTATCCTACATCAGATATATGTGTTTTTTTTCTAACTGGATCGCATTGCATGTTTGCTATTGAGCTATATGCGTCTCGACAATGTTGTTCGTGTATTATAATCCTTTTTACCTGTATTGATGTCAACCTTACTTTGACGTTTGTGCTTGCTTTCGCAAATTTCTGCTGTCTTTGTAATAATCCAGGAAATACACATCACGATATATGAAATCGTGTATGTAGGCTTATATGCAAGAAAGTTGGGAGTCTGGCCTTCAATGGTTTTTTTGTTTGATACGATTTCTTTTTCATTTTTTCTCACTGCAGTCTTAGGGAAAGCAATAGTGACTATTGATTGAATCAACCAAAGGGAAATGATTTTAATATTGAAAACTCCGTTGCGGCACGTCTCAGCCAAGCGAATCAATAAAATCACTGTTTACCTACGAAACTGTTTATGACTGTAAACTTGGCGTTAACTTCTGGACAATAGAGTAAGGACAAGAACGACCGTGATACGTATAAACGGGGTGACTAGAACTTGGAGTCTAGAAATTTCTGGGCGTGTTTGCATCGTTGATTTATGCGTATCATCAAACTAAGAGACGAAACCGCATATTGAAAAAAAAAACATATTATAAAAAAGATATTACTAAGAAACATATAAATACAAATAACTATATCAAATACAATGGTGTCCACTAATAATAATCTTAATAATAATAATAATGAAAGTAATAATAATCCTATCACCATATTTATCATACATTAACAATAACGAATCTTCCAGTTTAGTTTAAAGGAATAAATTATTATTATTATTATTATTATTATTAATAATAATAATAATAATGTGGTACACGAGAACATCAACAATCGCTTTTGTAGTTCGAGCCCTAGGATTGGTTGGAAAGATTACAGTAGACTAATTGAAGGGATTCTTGGAAGCCCATGCCTTAAAGATATACAAAAAATTGTTCTCACGACTACAGCCCATACCTTACAAATGGCTTTGTCTATGTAAAATATGTGTTTTATTTTTTTTTTCCAGTGGAAAATATCATGTTGCCATTTCTAACATTAGGTCGCTGTGCGAGACCCGGATAGAAATGACTACACATCAGAAATCAAAGAAATAAAATAATAATAATATTAATAGCAGTATTCGTAGTAGTAGCAATAGTAGCATTAATCGGGTCGATCATTATCAGAGATATGGAAACAGTCCCAAGTTTGATGCGAAAACTGGAGAAAATTGCGACATTATTAAAGAACTCAAACGAAAAAGTGACTACTTATTGTATTATAGTCTGCAGGGACTGCCATACAATAAGGAGGCACTTTTAGATATTCAAAAATCTGTCAAAATACAAGGACCTTGAAATCGAAATCTCAAAAATGTGGCACATGGGGACATCAACAATCCCTGTTGTAGTTGGATCCCTAGGATTGTTTTTTTTGTTTTTTGTCAGTGGAAAGTGTCATGATGTCATTTGTAACCTTAGGTCTCTAGGCGGGACCCGGAAAGAAATGTGTACACGCCAGACATAAAAGGAAATAAAAATAATAATAATAACAGGAGGAGGCCTGGCACCCTGAACGTGACGGCCCATCATAGTATGGAGATGCTCTGGCGCCCACGAACAAACCCTTACGTATTGATAAATACAAACTCACAATAATGCTGTCAAAACGAAGAATATTGCTAAACCGCATCGGTTGTCGCGCGAGTCAACAAGTACCGCGAAGAACGTGAAAACCTTACTGGGTTAGAAAAGTTTGCTATTGGAACAAAATCTACCAAACGAGAATTAGAGGAAAACCATGCCGAGGAAAGTTTTCAGAAAGGCTTTTTATATCCATGAAAAAAAAAAACTCCCACAAAAAGAACAATAAATAAATGGTCTTGGATAGATTATATTGAAGTAATTAAAACCTTTTACACTGGTATGATAAATCCGACAAGAGAAACTAAAGTGGCATATAATATCTGCCGAGAAAAACACAATTCAAACAGAAAGCCAATGTCAGGCGTTGCATTATCAGGAAAAAAATACCCACCATGGAAGTAGAAAGCACCAGAGAAAATAAACAAAATAGGTCAAACATTAACATCGAGGGGCTAAATGCCAACAACACAGAGGAGACACATGCAGAAAGGAACAAATAAAAACCAGATGTAATAATCCCTTTGAGGTACATAAGCAAATAGAGGAATAAAATGAGTAACATCAGAGAGGAATAGAAATGACAAAAGACGTCCAATATAAATGGGACAATGTAGAGGAAATGTCTTTCGAGGCAAGGCCGACAATTCCAAAATTAAGAAAGAGCCGTAAAGTGAGTGAAAACATCAACCTTGGTAACAAACCAATTAAAACCTAAGGGATGAAATGGAAAGACAGACGGAATGACAGAAAATAATCAACTTTTATACACACGCTCGGCAATGATCGAAGAAACAATAGATGAAAAATTAAAAAAGAACAACATAAACGAAAAGAAAAATGCCAGTCTGAAAAGAAAAAATAGAAACAACAATAAATAAAGGGAAAAATTGTCCCTTCTAAGTAAAGTAGACAAGAGCTCGAAAATGGAATAAAGGAAAACGAAATAGCTGAAACGAAGCAATGACATAAACAATAAGACTGATGTAACAAAAGTTAAAACAACTAATTTAAGCGAAAGCACAGAGAATCATATGTTATGAAAAAAGAAACATATGCTTCTTGTAAAAAAAAAGATCTTCATAGAAAAATGACAAGAAATATATCGAGAAATTAGAAAAAAATAAAATAAAGATAAATAACCAACATTACATCCTGGAAGTCAAGGTGTTGTGGTGTAAGATGTGGAAAAATTACACAATGCACAATGCAATAGCTACATGGATCAAACAACAATAGGAACAACAGATAAAAATGAACGGATATCAATATTACTGACATCTGCAGAACCAAAAAGTAGAAAGCACTAGTAATTGACTGAATAGCCAATTTTTAGATAAAAAAGAAAAAGAAAACATATCTAGGACCCACCACGTTCTTGGAGGGGATTGCAATGAGATAATCATAAACACAAATGGTAGATTTCTCAAATCAGAGAACATTCGTGTATATCTCCATGTGATCAGCAGTATTGGAAAAGAAAATATAGAAAAAGAAATAAACTTCGAAGACAATTGTCACATTTAAGTGAAGTGATAAAGAAAAAAGGAGACAAATGAAATGAAGCCTTGATATAAAGAACAAGAATGACCTATTAGAATTGTAAGAGAAAACTAAAACAACAAATTCAAGCGAAAGCACAAAAATGCAGGCGTTATGAAAAAAGAAACAAATTCTTCTGGCAAAACAAGATTTTCAAAGACGATATTAAGAAACTATATCGTGAACTTAGAAAAAATAAATTAAAGATAAATGACCCACGTAATATCTATGAAATGGAGGCGTTCTGATGTAAGATATGGGAAAACTGAAAACTGCACACCTTAAGAGCTACATCGATCAAGTGGCAACTGAAACAACACACATATGGAGTACCAAAAATAGACGGATATAAATATTACTGAAATAGTCGATGTCATATGCAAAACCAAAAACGAAACGCAAAAGGACCAGCAATTGAGGAAATAAGCCAATTCTTGGGATAAAAAGCCCATCTAGAACCCACAAAACCACAGAGGGGCATACAATAATATAATCATGCACTCAGAAAATGCCCGAAATGATTATCGTGTGGAGTAGCATACCTATTCGCCAAAACTAAAGTGACGCAGAACCTGAAGAACTAAAAACCCTTTGCCTCCCTACCAACAATCTACAAGATTCTCGCTTCTATCATAACCGAAAGGACATCCTTGTTCCTTGAGAATTTATTCCCACAAGAACAGAAGGGATGCAAAAGAGGATGATATCGGTGCTAGGATCAACTAATTATCAATAAAACAATATTAGAAAAGGTGGAAACATGGAAAAATAACATTATCAATAGCATGGATCAATATGGTCGCTGTCAAAGAGAGCAGGAAAAACCTAAGATTACAGTCAACTATACAAATGGATCTTTATAATCGAAACCAATCAACATCCAAAGCGGGGTGCTGCAAAAAGATTCATTGTCTTTACTAATCTTCTGCCTTGATTTAGCGCCATTGGACTGCCGACTGAACAACAGTAGCTACGGATACAAGTCAAAGAATGGCAAATTGAATCACCTATTCTATATTGATGATCTTAAAATGTTTGCCAAGGAGGACAAACAACAGAAAACCTACTCAACATTGGAAAAACCTTAAGACATTATGATGGAGTACGGTATAGACAAATGTGTCAAAGCCACCTTACAAAGCCTTAAACTAAGGAAAACTACTGATTTAGACCTTGATATCAACAAGAAGATTAAGGGAATAGACAAAGCTGATACATACATTTATTTGGATACGGAATACAAAATTGAAATATGATGGGAAAGGTCCGAAAAGAATATTATAGGAGAGTGAGTTTGATACTAGAAAGCGAACAAAATAGGGGGGGTGAAGAAAATGAAGGCTATCAACACCTTAGCTATATCTATAGTAACATACATCTTCAACATTATTAAATTGAAGTTAAATGACATTAAACGATTGGACACCAAGACCAGAAAAAATGTTTACTCAAAATGAAGATGCACCATCCGAAATCAGATGTTGATGACCTGTACGTACCAAGAGCTTTAGTAGGTCGAGCTCTAATTGAAGTAACTAGCTCAGTTGAACTAACTCTAAAAACTCACAACAGTCGTATTGGACACATACAACACAAAAAACAATGACCCTCTTCTACAA
This sequence comes from Acanthosepion pharaonis, assembly GCA_903632075.3. Lineage (NCBI taxonomy): Eukaryota > Metazoa > Mollusca > Cephalopoda > Sepiida > Sepiidae > Acanthosepion > Acanthosepion pharaonis. Next base: position 2,166,161 of record CAHIKZ030002112.1, read on the forward strand.
ATAGTAAAAGACAAAATCGGCTCTGTCAATAAAGAAGCTACTCACTTCAAGAAACAGATTAATATAACTTAAATCCTACCAACAAAAAACGAAACGAATTCCATCTACCCAAAATAAGTAAAACAGAAGATAAAACAACTTAGCCAAATCAAATTACAACACAACCGGGGGTTTAAAGCGTTGCATGACAAATACCTTAAAAGAAGGAAAGAAGGAGATGTGCACCGACAGAAAACATCAGTTGCTGTGAAACAGCCGGTTGAAAGCTGAGACAGAAAGCTTAATTGTTGCAGCTCAGAACCAAAGACAATGAAACCACATCCTATCGCGGTCACATAATCAAGGATGGAATGCATGATATGCGACAAATATGATGCAACTTTCGACCATATTAGCTCAGGATGTCCGGAACTAGCAACAAATGCATATACCGACAGATATAACAAGGTAGCGACATAGGTGCACTGGAATGTATTGCATGAAGCACAAAATCGAAACCACTGAGAGACGGTATGAACTCCAACTAGTTATCCAAAATAACGATGTACATATCTTCTGGGACATGCCAATTCAAACTGACAGGGAAACAAAATATAATAGACGTGGTATGACTATAAATACAATAGATTCAGCTAGTGTACCTTTATTGACACAGCAGTACCATCTGGGATATATAAATCCAGGGAAATTATCCATAAATTATCCAAATACAAGGACCTACTTGGAGATCGAGATTAACAGGATGTGGGCAATGAAGCCTGGCTCTGTGCCAATAGTAATCGGAGCGTGGGGAAGGGAACAGGCACATTTACTAACAGTGTCGCAGGAACTTCAACATGCAAGTTGCCCAGAAGATGGCCCTACTAGGAAACATAACATATACAAATAATAATAATAATAATAATAATAATAATAATAAGCAAAATCCAAATGAAGTTATGATGCTAAGATAAGTATATTCATGGTCAATACCCTGCCCGTATCAAACACGCTGAAGTAGACAATCATCGGACCTATGTTTAGTTAGATATTACAGGGTAAAATCTAAAATCGAAACTTGCTGAATAAGACCAATGCTTTCTAAATAGAAATTATCGCGCACATACACGCATACATAATTGTGTTAACTCGGAATACAAATTATGTGATGAATATCCAGAAACAATTAATCATTTTGTATAAGGTTGACGGTATTGGCAACCAGTGACTATAAACCCCGTCATGATAGATTTGACGAATATTTGCATTGGAAAATATACAACGTTTACAAGAAGAAATTCACAAGAAACTGGTGAGAACATCACTCAGAATTGCTGTAGCAATTTTGTGAGTTTTTACTATACACGCAGGCATAATGATCAAATCTAATCGCCCAAACATCGTGACCAAAGACCACAAAAATGTGCTTCCTTATTGAAATGGTTATCCATCAATATTGATATGAATCTTTGAAGATCTAAAAACACTATCAAAATACAAGTATCTTGAAGTGGAAATCTAAATATTGTGGCCCATGTAGACATCAATAATTTGAGTTGTATTTGGAGCCTTCGAATTGTTTGGAAATATTCCAATAGACTCATTGAAATCCTACCTGATACCGCATGCCCTTAAAAATACAAAACAAATCTTACTCATGAGTAAAGATTCAAAAATTTGAAGAGCTTTATCTATGTAAAACGTGTGTGATCTTCATTTTTTTTGTTTTGTTTTGTTTTTCCAATTACAAAGATGATTGGAAAATATCATAAAGCCATTTATTATCTTAGGTCTCTGCTTGAGACCGGTATTATCTCTATTTACAACAGAAATTAAATAATAATAATAATAATAATAATAATAATAATAATAATAATAATAATAATAATAGAAAATGTGGCATATGGGAACATCAACAATCCCTGTTGTAGTTGGAGCCCTAGGACTGGTTGCAAAAGATTGCAGTAGACTAATTGAAAGGATTCCTGGAAGTCCATGCCTCAAGGATATACAAAAAATTGTTCTGACAAGTACAGCCCACACTTTACGAAGGACTTTATCTATGTAAGTTCTTTCTTTTTTTTTTTTTTCAGTGGAAAGTTTCATGACGCCATTTCTAACCTTAGGTCCCTGGGCGGGACCCGGAAAGAAATGTGTAAACGCCAGAAATCAAAGAAAATACTACTACTACTACTAATAATAACAAAAACATGCACTCGGTGAGCAATCGCCCTAATATGACACGTGTGCACAAGAACTGACGTGAACTGATCCTTATAGCCGGTGCGATACCGCGAGATAGGAAGCCTCGGGGACCTCGCTTTTTGGAACATAACACGGAAGTGTTATGTTTTGAAGCTGCATGTTGGCGCTGATATATGATCATCCTCATCCGGTCGGAACATTGGGAGTATATTTGTGGTCATACTACTTGAAACAACTCATATGCTGAAGAAAGTTAATGGTTAATTGTCTCTAAGCTGGATGTAGGCGCTGAGATATCATCATCATCATCATCATCGAAACATCTGAGTCACACAGGATATCATAAAATAACAGTCATAATAATCAATAGGTTCCTATGACAAAGTGCCGCCTATATAGATTTTAGTCTATAAAGGTATTATGAACTTATATTCAGTGAGGAGAAATGCTTCACCTAGATGCGTGAAAATCGAATTGAGAATGACCTAGATCTTCTAGTATTTCAACATACAAACAAACTATGTCTGTGCATCCACCAAAACAAACTGCGTCTGTTGTTCCACCAAAAATCTGACCATAATATTTAGTTCAAATATGTTGACATTATCAAGAAATAAACTGACATCAGTATTAAATTTGTCATAATGGAGGACTTGCAAGTCATTATGTTACTTGAATCGTTGTGTTCGATATCACCAAGCTTAAATCTAGTCTTGAGATAATCAGAAGAAAGACAGGCATCCCGTAGCACAAGTGTTACTTTGCAATGCAAATATTCTGCGGAAGTTCTTCTTTAAGTATGTAGGAATTAATGCAGAGGACACAAAAATAAAAGATATCAGACTGAAAATGAAAATCTACCGAAATATATATGAAGAAGACTGGTAAGTGAACAAATACTATATATATATATATATATAAAGATATTTTTATGCTTATACATTCTTTTTATAGATACAAATATTTAAGTAAATGCTCTGTTTATAATAAATAGTATTAACAACATTTACCGGCCTGAACGTCATAGAAAATATGCGTCCTCCTGACGTGCTTTTAACGATTTCTATGAAAATTTATATATTAGAGAAATATATAGATTTAACGAATATATAAATTAAGTATCACAACTCAGTTGTCCACAGGGTATTAATTAATTTCCCTATATCCGTTATTTTGGAGTTTAAATATTTGTATCTATAAAAAGAATGTCTAAACATAAAAATGTCTTGAAATAATTGTCCCTTTCATAATGCCTAACTTTATTTGTTTAAATTTAGATACGCAACGAGTAGATATGAATGTACGTGAGAGAATCATGGAATATTGTAGTTTACAAACAGTAAAAACGACCTTGCTAACCGAAAGGTCCTCAGTGGCGAAATCGGTAAAAGCACGTCAGGTTTTATGACGGTTCCGTATAGGATACATGTTCGATTCCTGTCGGACGACGCATATTTTCTATGAAAATTTCTCGGACATTCAGGCCAGTAAATGTTGTTGTAACCGTTTATTATAAACAGACAATTTACTTAAATATTTGTATCTATAAAAACAATGTATAAACATAAAAATGTCATAAAATAATTGTCGGACTTTGTCCATTTCATAATATATATATATATATATATATATATATATATATATATATAATAAAACTACAATCATAGGGAAACAAAAACATGATCGGGATTTCAGATTGAATTATATTTCAAATATCTAACTTCGTTGTAGAGACGTTTATATTATTAGACAAGCTGAAAATAAAATGACATTCGGCAAAGGTAACTGAAAATTACCTAACTTGTAGTTCGCAAAAAATTATAATTTTAATAACACTCCCTAAATTAAGTGCGAATTGAGTAAGAATAAGCAAATTGTATCATGAAAGATAAAATGCTTATGAAAAGATATTTTGCAGTAGAAATATAATAAATCCGATTTCAACATTTGATGGTACTTCAGATCTTCCATATCCTTGACAACAAAAAGAAGCGGAACGGGAGAATAGAAAGTTAATGACTATGATCAAAGATCGATAACGCATATATGAGAATCAATAAAAAAAATATGTGCAGTTGGATAAAGGACTAATCAGCTTTGCACGCTGTATTGAAAGGAACAAAAACAGAACTTTCACAACAGTAACAACGCAGTAATGTAAACATAAGGAAAACAGATGGACATATTGCAAGAGATAAAATGACGTATCTGTGATTATAAAAACCAAACCGAATAAAAGTGGAACGAAAAGCAAGTTCATGGATACAAAAGTAGATAAGATGATAGACAAACGGTTGTGATGAGCACCATTCTCTTGACGCAATCAATCCCTCTTATAAATACAGCTAAAGAAAAAAAAACATTGTCATGACCGATTATGTTGTGACCGACTACGTGATGACCAAATAGTCACATTTGCCTTCCTCTATTAAAACAGAAGAAAATGTCAGTTTTATGGTAAATTTATGCAGGAAATTCTGAGAATTGCTGACAATTTTATCACACACTAACTAAAATCTAAATGATAAATTATCAGAATGCTTTTGTTTTGAACTGTTTCTTCAACGGATTGGATATACAGAGAGTATAATGGTTAGCGAAACGGGCAGAGATATCGGAGTGCCATGTTCAAATTACAGTCGAATTCCGTACATTCCATTCACGCAAATACTCTTGAGAAATATGTACCTCCATCTGTTTCGCCTTGAAGTGGATCGAAATCAAGGAAAAGGAAACCTCTGAATTTATATCAAATCTGAACATATTTGTCAAGCAAACTTGCACGAGAAGAATGTTAGCATGGTCATTGTTAGTCGTAGTAGATGTGTTAATACTAAGATCTAAGATCTAAGTATAAGTATATACTAAATATATACTAAGTATAATTTTTGCTACTAAGACTGTGTCGAAATTTAACAAACTCACATTCGTAGATTAAAAGTAAAAATAATAAAACCATTTTGGTGGGGGAATTTGACACATTTATATTTGTAAAGTTAAACTAATATCATTACTTGTCTCTATCTCTGACCTGAGATATGATTATTTACATTATTTTCATTATTCGGACTGTCTTCTTCGTTGCCACATTAACAATGTTTCTGTCGTTGTACGCTCTGGCCTTCTTCAGGTGATTGGAATTTCGAACCCAAACCTTTATTTCATTTACCGGGGTAGATTGTTCTAGTTCTACGTGTCATGCCTCTTCCGGATATCTCATTATTTCTTTTTAGCTCAACTTTTTAAGTTTTGGTTCACCATTGCTGCGACCTGGTATTGAACTTGCAAATCTTTAGATCTCCTCACTGGTTCTAAGCTATGTCTTTACCCTTGTGTCTGTAACTAAAAATGTTATTTTATTAGAAAATCCGTTAATTTCTCTGATTCAAAACTAATGGTATTATTAGTAAACATTCAGAATTCATTGACGGAACAATCTTTGCCACTGACGGTCGTAATGTAGAAATATTTCTCTTAAAACACTATGTTAACAATAGGTTTCTCATGTCTATTAACTATTTTCGCCCGTTCCTGTATTGATGGGGGCGTCCTTCCTAACATTTTCTTTGCTGTAGTGGCAAATGTCAACGTCTTAATCCTGTCATTACTAAAATTTTGATATAATTTTTTTCCAATGATTCTCACTCTGTACAAGGCTCTCTGAGAGAGGACTACAGAAAAAGAGGCACACTTTATGCGGATATGTGTGGAAGATTACGGTTAAGGATGTTGTAGTCGGGGAAGCATTCTCTTTGGAGTCGGTTCCACAAGTCAGGGATTCATCTTCTGGAGTGAAACATGTATCTCCCCAAAGGAATAAGAAGGAAATTAGGGTTGTTCATTAAAATAGGGTTGTCAGGGCGGGGGTCTTATTTATGATGATTAGGACGAATTGCATGTAAGGATTGTATTTTACCTGAACACATTCCATGAGCGAAAGAACAGTAGGTTTGGCAACATCTCGTCTCTGACAAAGTGATTGTAAGTGGCGGGGGGTTTAATTTTTTGGCACTCATTAAAAGTGAAGACTGGGCAGCTCCTGCCCATATATGGCAGCAGTAACTCATTTCCGGACTGATCTGATTCTTGTAAAGTCTGAGAAATGCAGGAGAAGTTAGGTATTTACTGGATCAATCCAGGAAACCGACAGTTTTTCAGTATTTTAGCGACAGACCGTACTTACGTGTTCGACTTGGTGTGAGACCTCACGTCCTAATAGGGGAACTAGGCATTGAGTTCTCCTGAGGGAACATCCTTTTATTGCGATTGGTTAATATTTAGGGTTAGATCGGCCATGATATATTGTCTCTAGTTGTGCTTTCGAGGAATCGAATGTCACCAGCCAGTCCATCCCCCCCACACACACACTGATGTTGAGAGTTAGTTCAGAGGGGAAATAAACTGTCAAAGACTGGTCATCGAGGGTTTAGGATGTGCACCATTATACCAGTCTATCATCAGAATGGATATTTACAAATATTTAGAGTATACTCTTAGGCAGATAATTTATGTAACGAAAGATGTGGATTGAACTGAGAAGCAACATTATGAAACGACTGCGTTCATAGCTTGTGACTTCAGTGACTTACCCGTTAGGAAGATTTTATAATTCAAAATAATCTTCCTGTGATTCTATAGCTACAGAGATTGTACACTTCATGTCACACGTTATCAAAATCCTTTGAAATTCTTAATGAAAGTGTCATTGAAATACATTTGTTGTCAACTGCCTTTAATAATAAACTAATTAATCGCAGTTAGGATATTAGAAATGGAACAGACGTTTTTTTTTTATTTTTTGGTGGGGTGTTCAAGCGGTTGTTTCTGTTAAGGTGATCAACAATCTTCTTGTTGATGAAAGCTTTAAAAAGTTTTCTAATGATACTGAGCAGACTGGTAGGTCTATACTGTAAGAGGGACGATCGCTCATTAGCATTTCTGAAAATTGGGCATACACGTGACACTTTACAAAGACATGTGAACGATTCATCTTCCAAACAACGGTTAAGTAATTTTGTTAGGATCGGGGACCATTTCGGTTTAATATGCTTAAGGACAACCACTGGGATTTTGTCTAGAGCAGTAGCCTTCTTAGAGTCAAGACATTTGATGAATCTTGAAATCATCTCTGCTTTAAAAATTACATTGTGCCCATAGAGATGAGGAAGTTGAGAAAGGGATCATTCTTATAATCTTAAGTTGAATCTAAGACAAAGATCGAAGCGAAGGTTTTCATGTTATCTGACGAGGATGAGATAACATCCTGGATATTCATAATAGGCGGAAATGCCTCTTTTCTTCAATTCATTATTTCGTTCGGGGTCTCGAGGAACAGGTAGGATCAAATTTATCTGCTTTTACCTTCAGCCTGGACTACTTGAGCATGGTTACATTTTGCATTTTCTAGAATTTGCCTTTCAGTGATTGCGGTCAGTGCTGAATGCACGAAGTTTCCAACAACACCCCTCCTTGTGGTTGATATTGTAGTAGTATTTATGGTTAAGTATGGCCGCAGCACATTCGGGAGTGAACCTTATTAGTTTACAGTATTATATGATCTCACAAACCAAACCTTCAGATTTGAACATAATAAACATACAGATATTTTTTTACGTCAAATTAACTTGTTTTTTTTTTTTAATCGAACATATTTTAAAAGAGAAATAAACTGCTGATCTATTAGATTAACTCTATATAGTTCATGTGTTCTGAACACAATGATGTCAAATGTGTAATATCGCCATAATTGTTGTTTTGACTACTAGAGGTGTTAACGCAGATATCAACGAATACAATTCTATCATGTGATGCTGAAACACGAATTTAACCAACAAATCAAAGCACAATCCGGAGTAGTGAAATCGCCATCAAAGAAATTGTTTAAAATGCAGACTTTACCTGGAAAAGTGGTGCTCCCTATTTCGATAACATTGATACGTTAAGATATCCAGAAAGCAGCAGAAAATATCGTCAGAACAATAAGATGAAGCAAGAGATGACAATATTTACTTTCCATCACTATAATGCTAGGTTCTACACTTGACTGAAGATCATTCATGTGGTTGTAATTTGTTCCTGAGCAGTTCCTCATAGTCGAGAGTAAATATAGCTTCTTCCGAATGACATTCGATCAGGAGGAAAAACGAAAAGTTTAGGCGGATATTTTCATGAATACGCGCCGGCAATTGTGTGCTTTAAATGTGGATCACCTACACTGAGACGGATTTCTACTTAATGGGCATGCAGGCAATTTCAAATCGCTGTAGAAAATGCATAGCGAGTGTTAATGATTATATTAAGAATAGACTTTTGTCACTGAATAGATTTCTCAGCTTGTATATCATCTCTGTATAACAGAGCTGATATGAATATAACTTTGCGAATGTAATGAATCCGTTCGAATAAAAACACCGATCATCACCCACTTTCCTGTAGGTTCCTTGGATCTTTGAAAACCGATTCTTGTAGTTTTGTAAGAGTTGAACTAATCCTCTACCTCCTTCGTATCAATGCACATACAGACGATCAACATCAGCTTTAGGCGGCAACTGAAAAGCATTCTCGTTTTAACATCCATTCGCTTCATGGCAGCTATTTTTCAATTAAGGACGTTTAAAATGTATTGCACCACTTGATGAGCCAAAATATTTATGGCTGATATTGTGTTTTGTGAATTCAACTCGGTATTTAACACCAGATGCCCACGCCTGTAGTATTCTTTGCTTACTCTTATATTTTGTCATTCTGTATTCCATCTACTTCGCTAATTCCTGTGTATTTATAGACTTCATCTTGTTCCAGTTCATTAAACCTTTTAACAAAATCTAGATCGATTGAGTGTCATTCGATAATTCTCCTTCTTCTGGCTGTTCTTTTGCACAGTAATCTAATCCGATATATTTACAGAATTGACGATAACCTTCAACTCTTTGGAATCTTTAGCAAGACGTTGATACATTCCATGTAGAAGAGGAGATTAAACACATTCTTTTTCAGTTTGTATCCATTTTCATTACTCTTTAATTCCTGCGAAAGGTAAATTAAGGAGAGATAATATAGAAGAGGCGTCAGGGAAGGTTTGAAGTATTCTTCGTAGGATATTTAAACAAATGGAAGTTGCAGTGCCTTTGGTGTCATTTAGTTAAAAAGTGGTTTTAATTTATTAACACCGAGGAGATCTTGTATATTTACAAAGTTTAAGGATATAAGAGTATGTTACACTATCAAAGGAATTAAGGTAGAGTATCCAGGCTGTGATAAGATTACTACCATTTTCCATCAATTATCCACGTTCACCTTATTTATCAGTAATTGATCTTTGCATCAAAATGAAGCTCTGCATATCCCTTCTGTGCCATGGCAAGAATGTTGTTTTTATGAGGGAAAGATTAAGTATATTTCGTCACCATAGAGGTGATCAGTTTATATATGCTAGAATGACATGTTATTAGCCTTTTTTGGATCATCTATTTCATCCGTTTTTTGTATCTGATATGTAATATATTTAACAATCTATTCTGCAATTTCATTATGATTATTAATTAGCATTGATAAAGTTTGCGCAAATGTCGTATACATAGTTGACAATTGATAGAGACAAAATTTTTCATTTTCTGGAGATTTTGTTAGAGCTTCTTTAATATTATCCCTGATAGTTTTTTTCTTCATATTTTGGTTGTATTTTTAATATTTTTGATATATTTATTATTATTATTATTATTATTTTTATTTTCTTTGATTTCTGGCGTTTACACATTTCTTTCCGGGTCCCGCCCAGGGACCTAAGTTTAGAAATGGCGTCATGACATTTTCCACTGACAAAAAAAAAAAAAATGATTACATAGATAAAGCCCTTCTTAAGGTGTGGGCTGTACTTTTCAGAACAATTTTCTGTATCTCCTTGAGGCATGGACTTCCAGGAATCCCTTCAATTAGTCTACTGGAATCTTTTCCAACCAGTCCTAGGGCTCCAACTACAACAGGGATTGTTCATGTTCCCATATGCCACATTTTCGCGATTTCTATTTCAAGGTCCTTGGTCTTTGACAACATTTTGAATATCTTCAAATATACATTGCAGTCGGCAGGGACTGCCATATCAATAAGGAGGCACCGTTTTTGTTTGTGGTCTTTAATATCAATATCTGGGCGGTTGGCCTTGATTGTTCTGTCAGTGTGTATTGTGTAGTCCCATAGAATTGTAACAGGTCCTATCTCCGTAACCGGGTCTGGGTGGTTTTCATACCAGTTTCTTTCAGTTTTCTTCCGTAGAAGTTGCAGATTTTCCAGTGCAGATATTGGCCCACTCTGTCATGTCGGGTTTTATATTCAGTGGGTGCCAACACCGTACAAACCTGCTAACATGATCAATCGTTTCTGGATATTTATCACAGAATCTGCATTTTGGGCTGACACAATATTTTAGTATATGTGCTTGATAATTCCTAGTTAGCAAGCATTGGTCCCGCAGCAAGGATAAAACCTTCAGTTTCCGCTTTCAACCCTGCACTACGTAGCCACACGATGGGTATGGGTTTTGTCTACGTCAGCTTGTTTGGTACGGGCAGAGTATTGGCCATGAAGCGGTTTATCTTGCCATCGCTTCTGTAACTGGTCCGTTGCATTCGTCTTAGCTATCTTTTGTCGGTATTTTGCAGTTTCAGCCGGTGTATTGTGCTGTAGTTGCATCTCTACGCCCATTTGGAACTCCATTGTGAATTTGTTGGCTTCCTTCATTACGGAGTAGAGACGCTTACTACTTTCATGTTCCTTGACGCATACCATCATCCAGTCTTCAGTAGTTTCCAAATATCTTTGGAGGCAAATTGTTGTAGTTTTGTAGGACAGTTCTAGTTGAACTAATCCTCTGCCTCCTTCGGATCTGGGCACATACAGACGGTCGACATCAGCTTTGGGATGATGCATGCGGTAGCAAGTGAGTAGCTTTCTCGTTTTGGCATCCAGTCGCTTAATTTCAGCTAAGGTCCAGTTAAGGACATTAAAGCTGTATTGCACCACAGGGACAGCCAATGTGTTTATGGCTGATATCCTGTTTTTGAGTTCAGCTCAGTATTTAGTACCAGACGTACATGCCTGTAGTATTCTTTTCTTATTTTTCCTTCATTTGGGGGTTGTATGCCATCTCCTTCACTAATTCCTAGGTACTTATAAGCTTCACCATGCTCCAGTTCCCTAATCTTTGTGACAAAATCTAAATCTATTAAGGGTGTTTCTGTAATTCTACCTTTCTTGAAAGTTACTTCTGCACATTTATCTAATCCGAAGTCCATACCTATGTCGTCACTGAATATTTTACAATATTGAGGAGGCCTTTCAACTCATTGTCGTCTTTGGCAAAGAGTTTGAGATCATCCATGTAGAATAGATGATTGAATATTTTCTTATTTATTTTGTAACCATAGCTACTGTTGTTCAGTTCATGTGTAAGAAGGATTAAGGATAAACAAAACAGAAGGGGTGACAGAGAATCTCCTTGAAAGATTCCACGTCGGATACTCAGACGGTTGGATATGGCAGTGCCCCCGGTGTGACTAAGGTATAGTTTGATGTTCCACATTCCCATGCTGTGCTTAAGGAAATTTAATACCACAGGGGAGACTTTGTACATTTCCAAAGTCTTAAGGATCCAAGAATGTGGAACACTATCAAAGGCTTTACGATAATCAATCCACGCTGCACTTAGGTTCCTGCGTCGTCTCCTGCAATTTTCCAGGATCATTTTATTTATCAGAAGTTGATCCTTGCAGCCATATGAACCTCTTCTGCATCTCTTCTGTTCCAGCGGGAGAGTGCTGTTTGTTTCGAGAAAGGAATAAGTACGGTTCGTCAATACAGACGTGATCAACTTATACGTTGTGGAGAGACATGTTATCGGTCTATAATTTTTCGGGTCGTCTGTTTCAGTTGTTTTTGGTATGAGGTATGTCATACCTTCAGTAATCCATTTCGGGGTTTCATAGGGATTATTTACAAGCGTTGATAATGTTTTTGCAATAATTTCATGGGTAGATGTGAGATGATACAGCCAGAAAGTGGGCAACTTGTCATTTCCTGGGGATTCCCACTTTTGGGATTTCGTTAGAGCTTGCCTAACATCATCTGTGGATATATTTTCCCATTCTTGCAGAGGTGTATCCAGCAGTCGTTCTTCTTCACGCCGTATCCACTCTGCATTTGGGTTATACTCCTTTGGGCTGCTCCAGATATTTTCCCAGAATGTCTGTACATTAGCAATCGATGGTGGCCTTTCGACATGTATAGGTGTTTTTCCAATTTCCCTGTAAAATTTCTTAAGATCTGTTCGGAATATTTTATTTTGGCGATAGAACCTACAACGTTTTTCGTATCATCTTGTTCTCTGCGCCTTCAGCTGAAGTTTCTGCATCAACATTTCCTTGATTGATGGAATATCAATTGGGGATTTAATGTTATATTTCCGCTTGATCTTTTTGAATTTACGTGTGGAAATATTAGGGTTTCTGTTGAGCTCATCTAATATAGAAAGCTCACATCTGATTTGTTGTATTTCTCGAATCAGTTTGGTTTTCCAAGCTGGTTCTCTGTGTCTGTTAATTTTATTTATTGTCTTGACTCCAAGCTTCCGAGTCGCTGCTAAAGCTGTGGCGTATATGACGTTGTTAACTTCTTTGATGTTTCCCGGTGGTTTATCTGTTAACAGTGTTTCCAGAGCAGCATTGTATATTTTCACGATGTGCCTGTTGGAGTTCGTCATATGGATTTTCGGGAGCTGGTCTCTGTCTGACATTTGTGTGAATGTTACTCTGTTGAGCACTTGGATGACGTCATTTTTCGCTTCGGTGAATTCAGCTCCGTGGTTTTCAAGGAATTCTAACTTATTGTCACTGAAGATGACTCCAGGTGCAGTTTCTGGAGGACTGTAGGTTGTGTTTAAGGTAGAGTCTTGGGTTTCATTTCCTGGGAGATTATTCCGTACTTCATTCTCTCCAGCATCCACCCCATACTCTGTTGCATTCCTTATTTCTACATTCGTCTCAATAGAGTTTGAGTGATGGGTCATAATATTTTGTCTTATATGTAATTTTATCTTATCTATTTCTGCCTGTGAGAGTCTGTTGTTTCGCATGATGTCCCTACGGACATTGGCAAGCATGTTTGGATTAAGGTTAGGTCTTACATCATTTCCCACCGTACTTCTCCATATTTGGTATGTTTGATTGGTGGTGTTCTTTGCTGGGTTTTTGAGTGCAGTGAGGAATGATGTCATGACTTGTTGATACTCTTCGCGGCTCCATTTCGTTCGTTTACTTTTTATTAGTCGATTTTTCATAGAGTCACTTGGTCCAAGGTTGACAATAATCCGGTTTTGGTGACCAAGTGTCTCTTCGTGTGTGGAAGAGTTTGTTCCAGTGGCAGACTTTTCGTTCTCAGACTGGTTCCTCACTGAGTGACGCGGCCCTTGTTGCCCCGGTTGACGGCCGATCCGGTATGAAATATTATTCGTATTCATTGAAATTAGTAGAGATGCGTTTTAACCTTGACCGCCAAGGGGTAGTTATGTTCAGATTACCAGCTGTAGGACGAATCTCGAAGAAGATCCAGGAGCACGCCCATACAATGAGATTGTGGGTTTATTGATATAAAGAGAGAATATTTCAAAAGATTGTGTGGTATTCAGTGGGGTAGACTATAGTAAGTTTTAACTTAGTATAAGTCCGAGTGACCACTCCAGGTGGGGAATAAATACATTTTAGTATATAGACTTAAAAAAAAAAAAGGTAAAAATAAATACAATATGATCCCTGTTAATGCGGATATATACACATGTAAATTATATATATAAATATACACACACACACACATACGGGAGAGAGACAGAGAGAGAGAGAGATATTAGTAAACATGTACACATATACGCAACGACAGAGATTTGGGATGCTTAAATAAGAGAGAAAAAGTGAAAAATAAAGTGAAAAATGGACACGGATGTCCGCTTAAGTTCGTGGGGGGACCGAAAATTAAAAAATATGTTAAACAACAACAACAACAAAAAAAAAAAAAAGGGAGCTGAAAGGGAAAGAATTAGCTGGAGTCAAAAGGATTTGCAGTCATAGAAAACTACACGAAAAGTAACATTTAAAAGAATAAATGCTACATTTACCGTTTCTTCCTACATCGGAGCATGGCAAAAGTGAACTTCCACAAATGTTCAGTTTTCCGTCGCCAACGACAGATACTTATCAAATTTTATGGGGTAGGTTGGACTTATACTACAGATTGGTAGGTGGGGGGGGGGCTATCATTATTATTATTATTATTATTATTATTATTATTATTATTATTATTATCTTTGATTTCTGTTCTATACAATTTACCTTCCGGGTCCATTACAATTTCTAGGTAATTTTATTGAGGTCTTTCCCCCAGATGGTACTGCTATATCAATAAATATACACTTCCTGAATTTATTGTCTTTTATGATCATATCACATCTGTTGGCTTTTATTTCCGCCTCAGTTTGAATTGTCATGTCCCAGAGGATAGTTACATCGTTATTTTTATCGTTTTATTTTTATACCAACTTTCAGTCGGTTCTATGTTATAATTCTTACATATCTTCCAGTGCACATATCTTGCTATCTTGTTTTTTCTGTGGATATATTGATTTTTTCTAGGATATACATTTTTTGCTGATCATTATTATTATTATTATTTTATTATTATTATTAATATTATTATTATTATAGAAATATATATTATTACTTGTATTATCGTTAATTTTATTCTATTATAACCTTATACACATTAATTAATATCAATATTTTATTTTATTATTATTATTATTATTATTATTATTATTATTATAGATATATACATGAAATGGAAAACAATTTTGAGACAATATTGTTATTTATGAATCCATAAAACACTTGCCCAATATTTAAATGCTAAAACAATTAGCAAAATCACTTTGATGAGTTCACTTAAATTCAACATTTTTATACAGTAGTGTAAAATAATATTACATTTTATTTCTGCAAGCTAACCAATATTCTACAATGACAATTACACCATTGGCAATATCTGATCGAGTATTGGTAAATTATTTTTCCTCATTGTTATAGAACAATAATTTGCATGATGAAGATACCATTTCTAAACACTGAGATGTGAAGAGTTTAAAGACAGTAAATAAAACGAATGATGATTCCAAAGTTGAGAAATCTTCCCACTCGATCGCAGCGACATTTATATTGAAGCTCGTCTAGTTTGCTTTTATATTCTCGTTTTCCCGCATATTCTTCATATCATTTCACGCTGATTTATTGAAAAATACAAAGGATCTACTAACTTAGGAAAGTCTCCTATACCGTGAGTTTAATTTCCAACGAGTGTCATAATATTATCATCGTGTGCCAGAATAAGTTCCACTTTTTGATGTCCTTTAGAGATTATTGGACCTTTTCTTAGCAGTTAAATTTCCATGCATCGCTATCCGAGTCTATCCACATTTTTTTTTCTTTTTGGCTTGGTTTTCTTATTTTCGCTTTTTGCTCATTTCATTTTCTTTTTCTTTACAATATATTTCTCTTTCATTCACGCCTTGAGGCTGGTTAGATTTCTTTTTTCTCCAACATAATATTGTCAAATTATCCTATGAAAGTCTATTTTTCTGTAGACGTTTTACACTATCTGATTTACCCTATATTTTCTGTTTTTATAGGGACATAATCTGTCATTCTATTAACGTTTCCGTATCGATGTAAAAAATCTTTTCGTCCATTCTATTCAATTGCAAAATAGCAAATAACTTAACGACAATTTACAAGAAACAAACTAACAATATACGGAAGTATAAATTATTTAACAGCGAAAACTCCACCAGTCAAATATATTGTTGAGTTTAGGTTACGAAGCAAAATGTTTGGGATAAATACACGTTTTTGGATATTTATCTATTACCACACAATCCATCTCTGTATACGCACCCACACACACATATATATATATATATATATATATATATATATATATATATATATATATATATATATATATATATAGAGAGAGAGAGAGAGAGAGAGAGAGAGAGAGAGTTATAAATTTCGGTTTGTATTTGTAAATATAGTTTACCATTTTTAGGCATTATGGCTAACAATAGCCATTTTCAAAGATTTTTGAAGAGTCTAGTGTTGTAGAATTTGAACCATGTTCGTACAAATGTCCTGTAATACTATGAGATTGTTTTTGTCAGCTGATAGAATTTCATGAGTAATGTTAAACTCATGGGAGTTTTTATTCTTCCATATTCTCTGTTTTATTCTTAATTAGAAGCTCCTAGATGGTATTTTAACTACTTTTTGGGATTGAGAGCTATAATAGAAATATGTCAAGCATACATAATTTAGGGCACGTTAAGTTTGTATTCCAGATTAGGGCGTTATTTAGATACACTTTAAGATTCCATAAGATATAACTAACGTTCTAAACCCGCTCCTCGGATTTAAATATAACCAATATATTTGATATCCATCTCATGCAATTCTGACTTAAACTCTTGCCAAAAATAAGGCTGGAGCCCATAGAACAAAGCGGTCTGGCAAATATATAGAAACCACTTAAGATTTTTGGATATATAGAAAAATAGTTTGATCATGAAACCACTTTAATGAAGGCAAAATAATTGATAGGAAACAAACCTGTAGCAGAAAACTATAGGACTGGAGATAATAATGATTAAGAAAATGAAATTGAAATTTTCCAATATTTATATCAGGATTCTCATACACTGTAATCATCTAATTAAAATATAATGTTTAATGTTCTGTTATTATATTAGAGGAAGGGCCAAGATTTAAATCTTGGCCATTCACAAATATGATGTATTCTGGAACCGTGGCAAACCGAATGAATATGTAATAAAATTTTCAGATGATAATGTCCAGAATGATAACAAGACGGTAGAGATCTGAAGAAGGCAGGAATGTAAAAGATTGAAAAGTTGTGAATATACTCACTAAGTTGAGTTTGCTGATATGAATTGCAAAGTCAATTTCTCATTTTAATCATTACAATATAAGCAATATTCATTTATGCAATATATCTAAGCAATAAAAATTGATCGAGACCAATTATATATATATATATATATATATATATATATATATATATATATTACAAAACATTGAAACATTTTAAAAAATTAATAGTCAATAGCATGGCCTCTTATCTTTATAACTTGCAGCAGTTGTTTTCTAAAGATTTTTTTATAAGATTTGAACAAGTCTTTTCTGGGATTTTCTTCCCTTCTTCAATGGTTACACGTTCTAATTCCTGAAGTATTTTTTATGACCGACGATATCTTCTATACTTTAATTATTGCCATAGATTTTTAATAGGTTTCATGTCAAGACTCACTCAAGTCCATAGCAGAACTCTAAACATAGTCACTGATTTGGAGGTTTGGGGTCATTATCTTGATGGAAACCAAATCGTCGACGTAGATGAAAATCTTTCGCTGATAGTTGTAGATTTTTATCCAGAATTTAATAATAGTTTGCAGGTTTCCGTCATCTGTATTGGGCATTTTCTCTAATTTAAACCCCCACGAGTCTAGTAGTGGAGACGGGATACCAGCCATTGTCCTGAAGAAATTTGCACCTGAACTTGCGCCTACCCTCTCCAAATTATATAACTATTAGATCAATGAATCTTATATTCCATACTGTTGGAAGTCATCATCGAATGTTCCTGTCTTTAAGAACTCTGGAGACCCTTCTGATCTTTCTAATTACAGTCCTATCAGTCTCCTACCACTCTTCAATAAAGTCTTCGATGCTTTAATCAACGCCAAAATTGTTAAGCATCTTACACCCCATGATCAGCTCTCGGACAAGCAATATGTTTTCCGCTTTACCCATTCTGCAGCTTATGTGCTTACGGCTATAACTGAAATGTTTTACCAAGCTCTTCATTATAACGGAGAAGTTCATGACGTGGATCTAGATATCACCAAAGCGTTTCATAGGGTTCGGCATGACGGGCTTCTTCGTAAGCAACAGGTTTATGGAGTTTCTGGTCGATTGAAGGTCGTTCTCAACAGATTCTCCTCCGGTTCCTATGCCACAAACGCAGGTGTTCCCCAAGGCTCCATCCTAGGCCCTACTCTGTTCCTTATCTTTGTCAATGATCTTCCTGACGTCATAGTTTTCCAAGTAGGCATCTACGCGGACGACACTACAATTTACTCCTGTCTCAAAAACAAATCTAGTGTCGCTGACAAAACTAACCTGGCCGTTTGTCACGAAAAGGACCTCCAATCGGTTCTGGACTGGGGCAGGAATTGCCTGGTTAATTTAACGCCACGAAAATAAAACTGCTCTCTATTACTCACCACAGAGAAGCATCGCCGCGCCCTTTATTAGAATGTCTGACGCTCAACCCGATGAGGGCACATGTTTGCGACTGCTCGGTATCACATTGACTGCTGACCTGAGATGCAACAAATACATTGAGTCAATAGCTTCGTACACTGCAAGGGTAGTTGGCTCCCTGTGCCACGTCAGGGAATTTTTCTCGCCGTAGTCAATCCTTCAAATCTATAAATCAACCATTCGCCCTTGCATGGAATATTGCTACCATATATGATCTGGATATCTTTCCGTTTGTCTCAAGGTCTTTGATCAAATCTATAGACGGATATGCAATATAATTGGCCCTAATCTGGTATCTCGTCTACAGTCGCTCTCTTACAGACGTGCCATCGCCTCTCTCTCTGTCTTTTTTTACAAATACTTTCACGGTAACTGCTCCGATGAGCTGCTTTCGCTGGTTCCCAGACTTCATGAATTTAAGCGTTCAACTAGGCTAGCATCTCGCTCTCACCCTTTCATTGTCAAAACTGTTAAAAATAGCCGTCTCTTCTACTCCAATAGTTTCATGTCTCGCACCTCTCACCTGTAGAACTCCCCCCTCTTCCTGTTCCCCTGATAGCTATTATCTCCAACTATTCAAATGTAAACAATCGACGTCTCCAGATGCCTTGATCCATCCCCTATTCTTATCGTCATCCTTTCCTCTATCACACCTATTTGCTCTCGCTCAAACTTGCGTGTCACTGGCTTCTCGCCTTGCCTGGCGTGAAACGCTAAAAAAACACATGACTGTGTGCTTCAGTTGATCCCGCTCATAGTCACAGGACATTCGACATTCAAATAGAACTGAAATCACTCTTCCAAGGTCAAGACGAAAAAATAGTGTCATTATTTTGAGAATGCGCGTGTATAATGTTCCTATATTTTGGCGTATGTGTATTTCTCCCAACCTCCATTCGCACAACACTTTTTAATTAATATGTACAAATATAAAGAAAATAGGGATAACAATCTCTTCATTCTTTCTTATCTATTTTATTCTTTCTTTCTCTCTCTCTCTCTCTCTCTCTCTCTTCCCTTCTTTTTCTTATATTCTTTCTTATTTCTTTCTTTTTCTTTCATTTTTTCGTTCCTGTTCTTTCATTCTTTCTTTTATCTTTCTTTCTCATTTCATTCTTTCTTTCTTTTCTTTCTTTCTTACGTTTTTTTTCTTTCTTTTGCCCATTCCTATTCCTTTACATGTTTTGATCTTTTTCAAACAAGCAAAGAGAAAGTCAGACATTAAATATTTTTTTCCGAGAGATTCTTTCATAAAAACATTTCCAGTTCTGTGTAAACAAAAAAAAATAACACTTTACAAGAAATCCAAATATTGTTGAAAATATATTCCGTCTCGTTCTCGATAAATTTCTAAACACAATATTGTTTTTTTTAAGCAAAAACCAAAACTACAAGCAATCTTCTTGTCATTTGTCCTCTGTTTATTGACAAACATTACTTAAACCTTTTGTCGTGTTATTGCCTCACGTTTTTAACAGATCTTAAAAATAAAATGTTCTTTGTTGTTTTTATCGTTTCCACACTACGATATTAACAGAAAGTAAGGGGCTGAACTTAAACATAAAATGCCATTTGTTGCTTTTATCGCTTGCAAAGATACAATATTAACAGAACGATACACTTCGATCGAACAAAATTCATCCAATATATTAGAAGGGAAAATAAAACTACGTATTGAAGAAAGATATTCTTTTCAAATCTGGGTTTATTTGAAATATTTGTAATGAAAATACGAACAGAATAAAAAATAAATTTGAATATGATTGTTTACAGTAAATTTAAAAACAAAGTGTTACTACTTTTCAGAAAGGTAAAGCGTGGGAAAACATAAGGTCAGAATTAAAAATAGACTTATGTGTATGTCTTGATTAACTAATTATATGGCATATCTACACTAAATAGAAAACTAAGTAGAGATGATGGAAGTGGGGGAGTTATTATTTCATGACATGATAAACTGGAACATAGACAGATTTTCATTGTCAATAGCAGAAAAATATGCCAGCATAAATGTAACGTGATTGTAGATAAATATGGCATGTTCAGTTTTTCGAAAGGTTGTTGAATGTAAGGGCAGGGTGGTCAGACATAAATTTCGCAGAAGAAAAAAAAATAAATTTATATTCAGGAAGCTTCTTAAACGGGCATGTAGATAAAATTTAAAATGTTGAACGTCTATATGAGATCATCAGACCATGTGTGTTGTATGTTCGTTTGACAAATTAATTATGTTGGTCAATGGTGCATTATGAGTAGCAAGGCTAGATGTTATTGCGTATGTGGTAGCGGTTATATTTCTAATTAATCTAGAGTCTACTGAGTAAAAATAATTTTGACTCAAAATACAGTTATTTGTACCTAATTTATAGTGTTTTTTCATTATTTATTATTGATTGCTTAATCATTTGCTATTTTACATATTCTTGTGCTTATGTGTGCATTTGTAGATTGTAAGGTTGTTATACTATTTACTTAATTGTTTAGACAGATATTTTGTTTATTTATTTTAGGTACTTTGTTTTCATATGTTTTAACTTTATATTATTAATATTATTAATATTTATTTATATTATATAATACCTGATAGTGTCTATGCTCTGTATAGTGCAGATATTTGCATTTAACATGATGGTATTTTACAAGGTATTTGTTTTTAGTTATTGCTTTATTGTATAGAGCCTATTTGCCATCGTCTCATTGTTTACGTATGTTTTGGCCGTTTATATAGTACTTTAGGTTCGCCTTGGAAATATGTATTTTCTCTTCCAGACATTGTTAAAAATGTTCGTATTTATTTTTGTAGGCTGATACTGTTTAATAATACTAACTGGATGGCAATACATATCAATATTAAAGCTGGATAAACAAAATAAGGTAAATGACTGTAGATAGTGGACTATTATATACTAATAAATTATGGCTATAAGAAATACGTAAATTTAAAAATTTAATTATATTTTAAGGTAAAAGATGAATTGTGTTGACCATTTACATTTAATTCACCCCTTTGGTTCAATAAGGGTCTTTTGTTAGCAAATTTGATAATTTCTAATTTTTCATGCAAACATCGCTCTCAATTCTTCCATGAATGTGGTGTACTCAACTGTATTTCCAATAATATAGACAAGGCTACATCCAACTGCAAGCATATTTGTGTTTGGTGACTTCATTGCCCGCCATACCAAATGACTTAAACACTCTATTTCTGACCTTCCTGGCATTCCTTTTCAATCTGTCAATCTCTCACACAAGTAGTTGATTTTCCTTGGCGTTTCTCCAGCCACCATAATGATAATGCTTCCGCTCTTATTTCTGTTTTTCCTCCATCCCCGAGTCTTGTCGTGCCATGCTTCTCTGCCCTCTTGGCAACTTTGATCATGCCGTCGTGTTTTTTCTCTCCTACTACTGTCACAGTAAAGAACATCCTAACTCTAGAATTTCTTTCTATTATCAACGAGCAGATTGGAACTCGTTCCGAGATTTCCTTCATGATGTCCCCTGGAATACGGTCTTAACATTTTCGTCCAAAAACTTGCGTCTGCGGTTTCATCCTGGTTAAAAGCTTTCATTCCTATAAGAAAATATAACGTGAATTCACATTCATCGCCTTGGTTCTCAGCTGCTTGCTCAGCAGCTATTGCCCACCGGAATCACCACTTCCAACTATAAGGTAGAGACATGTCTGATTATAACAGACGACTCTTAGTCACAGTTCCTGTGCAACCATGTCTTCAAAGAAGGGAAAAAACTCTTTGCTGAAAGAGTGAATCAACGTACTGCGTGTCGCACGTTATTTTCAAAAGATTATTGGCGACGCTGCAAAAGCTTGCTGAACAACAGCAAACCCTCAATGCCGCATTCATTCAACCAATTTGAGATCCTGACCTCCTCAGCTGATAAGGTTGAATGCTTTGCTCGTAAGTTCTCATCCAATTCAACGCTATATTCATTTGGTGTGCCCTACCGAACTTCCCATAGAACTGAGGCACTTCTGAATAAGATGCACATAAACCCACCGATGTTATTGAACGTCATCTCTAAATTAGACTCCCATAAGGCTAATGGTGCGGACGGGATACCGGTCAGGTCCGGAAGAAATGTGCTCCTGAATTGGCTCCTGTTCTCACTAAACAATACAACTATTGCCTCACGGACTCTTCTTTTCAAGCCTGTTGGAAGTCCTCATCTTTTGTTCCTGTATTTAAGAACTCTGTTGACCCCTCTGACTCTTCTAACTATTGTCCTATCAGTGCCATACCACACTTCGATAAAGTCTTCAGTGCTTTAATCAATACCGAATTGTTTAAGCACCTTCAAATAATCTGTTCTCCGCCAAGCAATATGGTTTAGGCTTTGCCAGATCTACCGGTGACGTGATCACAGCCATAACTGAATTTGTATACCTAGCACTCAACAATAATCGAAATGCTCGATTCGTGGCTCTAGACATCTCTAATGCATTTGATAGGGTTTGGCATGCTGATCTTCTTCGTAAACATTAGTGATACTGTATTTCAGGACCATTATTTGACTTAATACAATTATTCCTGTCAAACCATGATTGTTCCTGATCTACACGGACAACACTACTATTTACTACTGTCTCTATAGTGAATCTGGTATCATTGACACAACCAACCTGGAGGCTGATCCCGAAAAGGATTTCCAATCTGTGTGAAACTTGTGTAGGAAATAACTTTAATGCATCAAAAACGAAACTGTTCTCCATTACTCACCACAGAGAACTCTCCCTGCCTCACATCAGAATGTCTGCTCCCAACTTCTCGAGAGCGCCTCGTTACGCCTGCTTGGTCTTACGCTGTCCACTGACATGAGGTGGAATCGATACATTGAATCAATAGCTTCATCTACCGTAATGAAGGCTTCTTCTCTGTATCGGACCAGAAAGTTTGTTTTTTTTCTTGTCTGATTCCATCTTTCAAATCTATAAGTCAACCATCAGTCCTTGCATGGAATACTGCTTTCATATATGGTCTAGTACCTCCGATGTATGTCTCGACGTACTCCACAAAATCCAGAGACGAATATACAAGATCGTAGGTCCTGATCTGGCATCTAGTCTTCAATCGCTATCCCACAGACATGACGTGACCTTCGTCTGTCTTTTTTTACAAGTATTTTCACGGCAACTGATACGACGAACTACTTTCGTTGGTTCCCGGATTGCCTGAATTTAAGCGAGGTAGCAGGCTGGCTACTCGGTCCCACCATTTCACTGTCAAATCGGTTAAATGTAACCGTCTTTGCTATTCAAACAGCTTCTTCTCCCGCACATCTCGTCTGTAGATCTCCCTTCCCTTTACTTGATTCCTCGATGACTACAATCTTCAAATATTCAACTGTAATGTGCCTGTTTCCCTGTCCTTCTCTGTATCCTTTCCTCAAATATGCCTCTTTACTCTTGTTCTCAATCATCTGTAACACGTCGTGTGCTAGTGAGAATCCCGCCTTGCTTGGGGGTTACAGGATTTTACAAAAAAATAAGAAGCACGGTTCCTTTAAATATTTACAATTTACATTTGTTTTTTAGTATTTTTCATTTTACCGTAAGAGTTTTATTAACTTCTTTCCAGTTAGAAAAATATTTAGAAAGTGACGTCCTATCTCTGTACATTATTGGAGAAAGAGTAGTTGTGTAGTGCTGAGTCACTTCTACTAGGCCATCCATGGCAAGAGGAAATAAGTGAGACAGAAGGCGGCATATAGTCGGTACAAAGTGGATGGGATATTGTTCAGGTGATTTGTGTTATGTCCATCTAAAGGGGTAATCACCCAAACAGAAGAAAAAGTCAAAAATGAGGCGCTGTTTGAAAATTACAAATGAAGTATGACTTATTTCGATACGAAATATGACCATATCTTACATTTGCCTGCATCTATAAATAGTAAAAATAAATGAAATCAAAATTTCATTCCAATTCCAGAAATTGTCCTAATAATGTTAACATTATCCATTTTCTGTCAGATTACTTATTCTATCAAAACTTTTACATTTCCGAATATCGTTTTATTTTTAGTATCAACCTCTCATAAAGCGTTTAAGAATGAAATAAAAATAGATAGTATTGTCGTGTTAGATATTAAAATTTATAAGTAGTTGCATTTTAATATAGTCACGAGAGTTTTACTTTTATCAATACTGTGCTATAATAAATCTGATGCTATACTGAAATTAATATGAACTTCTGTTTCTTCCTTTTTAAAAATTGCCCTAGGAAAATCTATTTGTCGTCAAATTCTATCTACTCCAGGCATCTTTTTTCTGCATCTGATGCGACGTTTTCTTGTTCTTGGAGGAACACGTGTTTGCTAAATATGTATTTCCATTATTTATTTTTTTATTAAGAAAGGTTTTCCTTAATGTGTGGTGCCGCCGCTATAGAGATTTTTTTTTTTTCTGACATCCACTAAAAAGATCAAAAAAGAAATTGACGATTGTGATTCCACTTAATTCCAATGACATTATATTTGAGTTTCTTTCACCCGGTCTCGAGTAAATTTGGAATTTGGTATCACAATGTTTTTATTCTTGTGATTGTTACTTATTTATCACAGGTACGATGTGCTAGAAGAAAAACATTTAAACTCGTAATGTACAAATGCGGTTTCTGCTTTTCCTATGTTTGCTTATTTTCAATAAGATTACTGTAAAAAAAATAGAATTTAGTGCTAGTTAGATTCTGTATAAAAATGAATTAATATTGACGTTATGGAAAAAGGATGAAATTTGTAAATCTTTATTATTTATTTTTGTCTTACATTTTTGTTTTCTTCTTTTTACTAAATATTTATTGCTCGACATAAAAAAACGATTTATAGCTTTATTATTATTATTATTATCATTATTATTATTATTGTTATATTTCATTTGATTTCTGGTGTATATACATTTTTCCATGTCCATAAATTTAGGAATGGCATCATACTTTCCACTGACCAATTAAAAAACAACATATTTTACATAGGGCTTCGTAAGGTGTGGGCTGTACTCGATATTTTGTAATCTTTAATGAATGAGCTTCCAAGAATACTTTTAATGTGTCTACTTGAATCGTTTCCAACCAATCCGAGGTCTCCAACTATAACTGGAATTATTGATGTCCTTCTACTTTGATATTTTCTTGAACATCTTCAAAGACACTTTACAATCTGCATGGACTGACACGCTAATAACAAAAGCACATTATTTTTGTGGTCCTTGATCACGATCTCTAGATGATTATGTTCTGTTTTTGTGTACTGTAGGTTGACATAAGACTTTTACAGGTCCGATATCTGTAACCGGGTCTGGGTGGTCTTCATATCAATCTCTTCCAGTTTCTTCTCCGTAAAAGTTGCACATTTTTCCGATGCAGATATTGTCCCAATCTCTCGTGCCACAGTTTATAATTAGTGGGTACCAATAGCGTAAAATCATATACAACATGTTCAATTGGTTCTAGATATTTATCGCAGAATCTATATTTTGGGCGATCAACAGTTTTCACGATATGTGCTTGCTAAGTTCTAGTTACAAACATTTGTTCTGAATAAAACATTATTATTATTATTACTATTATTAATAATAATAATAAAAATAATAATAATAATAACAATAATAATAATAATAGATTGTATTCGCTTCGTTTTTTGTTGGTAGGATTTAAGTTATATTAAACTGTTTCTTGAAGTGTGCAGCTTTTTGATGTAGTGGATTCGGTGTTTTACTGTTTGCAGGAGAGAGTCATTGTTAAAGCTAAAGCTCTTGATACGTACAGTTTATCCACATCTGATTTCAGGTGGTGTATCATCATTTGCGTAAGCATTTTTTCTGGATTTGGCGTTTATTATTATTATTATTATTATTATTATTATTATTATTATTATTATTCACACCTGATGAAGAAATAATGTAATTCAATGAATTTCTGTATGTTCGCAGCTAAAGTAATTACGTATCAGGAGTTATGTATTATATCAGAATCGAAAAGAGATGGCCCGGCACTACCAAAGATGGAATCATTACGAGATTAAATTCTACCCAGTAAAACATATTTTAGAATAGCAGTGCGATTCTAGATCATCGACTTTAAACAAGACACAAGATGGTGTCCATATCAAGATGTGAACAATTTTAAAAATCTCAGTTGCTATCAGCATCGTCCTAACCAAATGTCATCTTGCGATAGCTGACATCGACAATTTCAAAGTGGCGACTAAAATAAAATGGACACTGTTGGAAAAGGAAGAATTATTTCTTTGAAAAAGAATCACTCTGAAAACATAGGCAAATGAATTTCGGTGAAAACGAAACAACCTCCATTTAGTAAATACACAAGGAAACTTGTTACAGGGATTAGTATACTAGAGATCTGACCAGGAAAACTACTTTTTCGTATTTTTTCCCATTTTGGCAAGGCCCCTGATAACATTTTTCTGATTCTAATTTCGTCCACTCCTGTTTTCACTTCGTGATGGAGACATTGTTTCCGAGATTTTCTTTTTAATCTTCTTCGGAGATTAAGCTAGGCCTGATCTAGTCACTGCTACACTCCCCACGAGAGCATTTTATCTTCATTTTTTTTTGTGATGAGCTTAACTCCTGCTATGATTCTCATTTTCTTCCTGTTCGAACGTCAACCCTTGCAACTTTAGGATATTTTGTATCCAGATACAGATTAACTACTCTTGATGCTTAAATTCCTCAGCTAATCATTTGAAGAGGCTTTGCAATACTGTAACTCATATGTAAGACGACATACCTTTACAAATAGCCACTATTCTTCTTTACCATATTCACAATTGCTGCCAGTGCCATTTCATATAACGTTAATGGCCACAACGTATTTGGTAAAATGGTATATTGATATATCCATGCCTAAAAACAGCATGGTAGCCCTAACTTGTCCAATTTGATTAGCATTGCTTCGAGGTCTGTAAAAAAAATTTGAATAGTATTTATATCATTTAAATCAGAATGGAATATTTTACACTTAGACAACAATGATCTGTTCAAACGATGGGATAATGGTTCCTGAAATCTTAAAACTAAACTTTTCTATGACAATCTCGCTCTTTAATCTTCGATGACCACGAATTTTATTTTAAAATTCAATCTCATCCATGTCATCATTCATGAAGTTATCCTTTATAAACCTCGTAAAATCAACTGATATACGAGAAGAGTAGATGTAGTGACTGTCATATCACCCATATATGCACAGATCGGAGGAGGGGATATTCCCTTTGTCATCAATTGACTTCATCACTAAATTTCTTTTATTAACATGTTCCTGGTTAGGGTGAGCAATATCACCGTAATCCTAGATCGATTGATAACTCCCGCATTTTCCAGCCGGTTCCAGTAAAAATATATTAAACTAGAGGCTCACATATTATTTACATTATTCGGACTATTGTCCTCATCTTTTTCGCCATATTTATTACAAAGTTTCGAGGACACATGACACAGTGGATAAAGGCGTTAGTTAGATCCAGTGACAGGACCCAAAGAGTTCAATACCCGGTTAATGCAGTTGAGAACTTTCAGAGGGAAATTAACAGGAGATAACTGATAACTTACATCCAGTAAACATGGCTCCTGGAACTAGAATAGTCTACCCCAGTGAGCGAAATAAAGGGCTCAGTTCGACATTCCAACCACCTGAAGAAGGCCGGAGCGTACAACGGCCGAAACGTTGTAATAAATATGGCGACAAAGATGAGGACAATAGTCCGAATAATATAAATAATGTACATAATACCACATATAAGAAATATAGACAGATACTGGAGGCTGGCTTTATGTTGAAATCGTTATAACCGAGTTCTAAGAGATTCTTTGCAAAAAATAGATCATGGTAACTTTTTCGATCATTCTGAACTAATCCATTGGCGAGGTGCAGCTACAGTACGACTAGATCTTCTTTTCAATCTTTAGCTCCTCTTAAGGGGGTGCGTTATCACAGCCAATATGTTCCAGGTAATATCCTCTTCTTATACAATTGTGACTATGTATTCCTTGATAAAAAAAAAAAAATATGATTCCAAGGCCGTTGGAACGTAATGTTGAAAAAGTTTCTGTTTTTTTTTTTTTTCTGCGTGTTAAACAAAGAAATTCTTCTAAACTGTTAAATTTGGATTTTTTGTTTTTTAGGTATCCAAAAAGTTTTGGTGAAACTGCAATACTTTAGGACTGCACCAAATTAATCTTAATATTTTGCCGAGATCTACCTGAACATATGAACATCGATTATACACGCTGTTAGACAAACCGTTGGGGCCTGGAGCCGAAGTTAATCTAACTGTTAATAGGTTCTTTCATTTTCTCAATGTCGGTGCCCTCATTTCAAAAGCTGTTTTCTGTGGTTACTTGTGCGTTATTGATTTATTTTGTCCGAAATTATTTCCGCTATCTTGGTCAATTAGCATCATTCTTAGAAAAGAATTGATTTCTTCAGCTGCCTATTGAAGTTACCATTTTTTTTTTGTCAGCAGGTAATCTCTTCGCAAAACCAAAAGTGGTTAAAATAAAAGCTATTCATTTCCTAGAGTTCATTTCAAGCTGCTTCGGTGACCTGCTCTATGCAGGGTTTATTCCTTAACATGCTTCAGAGTTCAGGTAAGAGTGGTTACTCTACACCACACTTTCTCTTCTATACTGTTGTCGATAGGTGTGGCTATTCAACCCTATTTCTTCTTTTTTATTGTTGCCTATGGAGGTGGTCATTTAACCCCCTTCCAGTTTTCTCTTTTATATCGTTTCCGATAGGGGTGGCCATTCTACCCCGATATGCTCTTCTATATTGTTTCGATAGGCGTGGTCATTCTACCCCGATATGTTCTTTTATATTGTTTCGATAGGGGTGGTCATTCTACCCCGATATGCTCTTTTATATTGTTTCGATAGGGGTGGTCGTTCTACCCCGATATGCTCTTTTATATTGTTTCGATAGGGGTGGTCATTCTACCCCGATATGTTCTTTTATATTGTTTCGATAGGGGTGGCCATTCTACCCCGATATGCTCTTTTATATTGTTTCGATAGGGGTAGCCATTCTACCCCGACATACTCTTTTATATTGTTTCGATAGGGGTGGTCATTCTACTCCGATATGCCCTTTTATTTTGTTTCAATAGGGGTGGTCATTATACCCCTATTTGCTCTTTTATATTGTTTCCATAGGGGTGGTCATTCTACTTCACTCCCGTTTGCTCTTTTGTATTGTTTGCAGTAGGTGTTTGCAGTAGGTGTTTGCAGTAGATGTTTGCAGTAGGTGTGATCATTCGAACACATTTGCTCCTTTACTTTGTTTCCGGTAGGGCCGGTTATTCTAACCCCATTTACTCATTTATATAGTTTCCGACATTGTTTCCGGTGGACCGTTTAATCCCCTTTCGGGTTACACTCACTGGGCTTTGAGTTACCGGGACCTGGAGATTTATTTTAATAGATAGAGGGCGGTGAGAAAAAAACGGAGTAAAGGGCGGTAAGAAAAAACGGATCTGAAAAATCATCAGCATTTTTAAAAAGGGAAAAAAACCGACAGAATAATTAAGTAAAAAAAAAATAAGCACAGCAAAAAAAAAAAAAAAAAAAAAAGAGCGCCAGAACGTAAAAAAAACCTTCCTAAATTATGTTATATATATGTATATATATATATATATATATATATAAAGCAAATTTGCAAAGATCCGTTAGGTGAAAAAGGTTCTGTCTCATTAAAATATATACCGACAGATATATATATAAGGGATCACATTAAAAAATGAAACTAAGTATATTCTGTCTCATTATATATATATATATATATATATATATATAAATATATATAGAGCGTTATATATATATATATATATATATATATATATATATATATAAATCAAAACGTACACTGTAGATCCGATTAGGTGAAAACGTTATATATATATATATATATATATATATATATATATATAAAATCAAATTTAGGGATCACATTAACGAGGAGATAGATCCGTTAGGTGAAACCTTCTTGGTAGGTTCTGTCTCATTATTAACGAGGAGATAGATCCGTTAGGTGAAATATTATATATATATATATATATATATATATATATATATATATATATATATATATATATATCCGTTATATATATATATATATATATATATATATATATATATATATATATATATATATATATATATATAAATAAATCAAATTTAGGGATCACATTAACGAGGAGATAGATCCGTTAGGTGAAACCTTCCTTGTAGGTTTGTCTCATTATAGGTTCTAGGGATCTCGAGGAGATTATCCGTTAGGTGAAATATATATATATATATATATATATATATATCAAATTTCAAAGGGATCGCATTAACGAGGAGATAGATCCGTTAGGGGAAACCTTGTCATTATTTTTTGTAGGTTCTGTCTCATTATTTATATATATATATATATATATATATATATATATATATATATATAAATCAAATTTAGGGATCACATCAACGAGGACATCGTTTGAGGGATACTACATAATACGGATTTCTTTCGGGTCGGCTCTTTGATCATATGTTAAGTGTAATTTCCACAGAATCAGTTTTTCATTAGACAATAAATACATCATGAGTTAGGTAACACTAGATATATCGAAAGACTTTGATGAACTGTGACATAAGCAGGTTGCAAAATGAACACCCCAACTATGGAAGCCTTTAAAAAGTCTCCTGAATTATAGAATACTTCCCAAAATATAGACCCATGAAAGTAGGTGCTAATTTTTTATCAATGATACGACTAAGAATATATTCGCATCTTTTGTAAATATCTGTACAGTTGTTACAGATTAGATGAACATAGACTGTTCATTGTACTCTCTTCTGAACAAGCCCAAACAAAATGGGTGAAAAATGATCTGTGCTTCTAAGACCAGACTTGTACCCTTCCCACATCAAGGAGCAAACCACCAATTCTCGTTTTTAACTCCTCCTTTCAGACAAAAGATTTTTCCGCTAGATTTTTTTCTTTTTATGCAAACTTTCTGGCTTCGTCCGTCGTCGTCAACAATGTAAGCCCGATTTGTTAAGGTTGTGTTTCATTTGTTTTAATAGAAACCTGAACAGCACACACATCTTTTGCCTCATCAGCGAAATCTGTGAATGGCTTCCCAGCTCTTCTGCAACCCATTTTCTGAATTGATGAATTATTTTTTTCTTTCAACTTGGCTACTTCTGAAAGCCTCTGGCATATCAATTTTCTTGTAATACTGAAAATATAGATAATTTTTTCCTAACTTCGTTGATCTAGTCATCGTATGGAAAAGGTAGTCCGTAGAAAGAGACAGCAGGTTTCTAAAAATTAGAAATACCGTATGTACACGAGTATAGTACGACTTTTATGATCAGGTCTTTATGAAAATGTTATCGGAGTCACACAATACCCAAGTATTTTTTACTGCATTGGTTAAAAATACATTTTGATGGTACCTGTTGAACTATAATTTGGTAAAAATTATTTTCTGAAGGATTTAAAATGCATATAAAAATTCTGGGTCGGACTGTACATGAAATCGTCTTATACACGAGTATATGCATTAATTTCCTCTCCATGTGGATGATATCTTGATCTAAATTGCTCTGCGTAGAAAAATTATGATTCTATAAATACTATTTTTTAATATTATATACTGTAATATAGAATATGTAAAACTATGATATGAATATTTAAAACTTCAAATAAAAACTAAATAATAATTTTTAATATCGACATATAAAATGAAAACTGTTCGGTGTTCATTGATTTTTTAACAGTATGGCAACTGATGGAATTAAAGAGATGACTTGCTTGGTACAAGTTTTTTTTTCTTGTGGAAGGAGGTCAGCATTTGGAAAAAGTATTTAACTTCAGTTATATTCACTATATTAACACGACGAGTAGAAAACAAAATTTGAGTCAACAAAATATGCTAAAAAAATTTTAACTGACATATGAACTATATACACTAAAAGCTGAAGAGTGCATCGACCCCAATCTCATGATAAAACAAGATAAATATATTCATCTATTGAACATGTGGATTAAGGGTCATAACGAAAAAATTCAGACAATATTTGAAGAACAAAACGGGATAAAAAGAATGTTGTTTTACTCATGCAAAGACAGTTGACAAAATGATTGTACATGAATATGATATTGTTTTATCTACTTTTGCCTGAGTAGGACAAAATTGTTCAAATATTTCTTTTTTTTTCTCCATGAAACATCTATGCATGCTAAAGCCGAATCATTTAGGAAAAATATATTATGATAGAAGAGGACTTTAGTACGAAATGAACAGTGTCAGTTGAACGTGAGATTACCATGTGCACTGCGCACAATAACACCACGGCCTACAAGCTTAGATATCCACTTTTTATGGCATTGTCTTGATGTGGTTTGTTCTGTCATTCGTGGGGAAAATAAAATATGTATATACATGAAAAGTAACGCGAGCAAGATGTTGCTTCTCCGAATAAAACCTCACTTCAAACGCGTACATACATTTATGGAATTTCTAATAGTCACTGTATATAAAACGATCAAATAAGATGCACACAACATATATATATATATATATATATATATATATATATATATATATATATATATGTGATATGTGTATATATATATATATATATATAAAATATATATATTATATATACGTGAGTGTGTGTGTGAAGAATTCTATTCCATTTCGACAATGCTTTTTTAGGTATTTTTTTATATAAAACGTAAGAATGACATGATTCAGGCCAGGTGAAAACTGATGAGGTGAAAGATTTTTTGTTTTGTTTTTTCTCCCCCTCTCTAAATTTTTTCTTGCCTTTCCAACTGCTGAACTCAACCCACGAAACAAAACCTTATTCAGAAGCGTGCAGTTTTGCAGTGAGTTCCCGTCGGAAAATCGGGGACTTCACACAATTCCATGTTCAAAGCTCGTACCGAGTATATAGGGGTTATTGCGTGAACCCATTGCGTGCCATGGTTTTCTTCCTGCTGCTGGTGATAACATCAAAGAAAGTTCGATTTCTTTGGCAAAAAGAAAGTTCAGCATATAATTTTTTTTTTACCTCCATATCGTGAAGCGTCCTTACTTGTCAAAAAATTGCTTCCTACTTTTCACATATGTGATCTAATTCTATTTTTATTTCATTTTTCCTTCTTTCCTTCTAATGCATATATGTTTGCGCCTATACGCCAATGTTCCTAAGAATTCTCTTGAAGAGGTTCTGGTTAGTAAACAGAATATATTAGCACATGATCTGGTGTTCGATATTCCTGAATCATTTCTCCTTTTATCCTTTTGATCTCATAATCCATAGGAATACATTTATATTTTCAACAAGTGTGATCTCATATATATACCTTCAGCATTCTCTGCCCTCAGACATGTTATTTTATTATTAAGTGAATTATTGTGATTAATACTTATTCCTGTGCATAAAACGAATATACGAAATTATTTAATATTATCCTGTCAAACATAAAGTAATGTTACAGAGAAGAACAAACAAAATTATTTTAAAATTGCATACTAACAAAACCAATTAAACCAGTCTTGGTAGCAAATCGCCTCGAAAAGGAGAAATTAGTATTTAATAGGTGCAAGCAATGGCCTGTAAAATTTACTGCCTCCATGACGTAACTGCTTCTGGCTGCCATCAACGTGGCTGACGCTAAACTCCAGAAGAGCAACACTTTTTTAAATTAGATAGATTAGAAGAGCAACACTCTGTGACTTTTTGAAGTAGATAGATTAGAAGAGCAACACTCTGTGACTTTTTGAATTAGATTAGATGAGCAAGACTCTGTGACTTCTGAATTAGATTAGAAGAGCTGCACTCAGTGACTTTTCGAATTAGATAGATTAGAAGAACAACACTCTGTGACTTTTTGAATTAGATGCAACCGTCAGTTATATTCTTATAGTTTCTTTGTTGGCATTTCTCGTCTGTGAGCACTCTTCCAAATTCTTCTTTCCATACCATCTGTAATCTTCAAAAATGTAAATGCCACGGTAATCAACATCTTCTGTACCCTTTAATCCTGTATAAAATTCGGCTATGAATGATGTCTTCGTGTATTTATTCAGTGAGATTATTCTCGTGAAAGAAGAAAAAACAAACTGTAAAAAACAAGTAACCGGACAATTGTCGGAGAGAAATGTATAGACGGATGAAAACGCATTGAGGAAGATTAGTACATCGATTCTCAATCTTCATATGCTTGTAAAAGCTGAAAATCCCCAAGACGTTATAAATATTTTTTTTTTCCTTCAAAATCTTTTTCTTGTAATAATCTTGACTAAGAGAAATATACACATCTTAACGTGTCATCCTGGGCCTACGCGAAGGGCCAAAGATCTTCAGAATGGCGAAATTGTTTACCGATTCGCCGTGCGGACCAATTGAATTATGGCGATCATTGTAAAAGCATAATCTTCAGCGCATCTGTTTCTCATAAGCAGCATGTCTTGGAGAACATCAGTGCTACTCGGACATTTGCTGGTAACTGTTGATTACTTCGTGGCCGGACCTAATCAAATAAATTGATTTCTTCAGACTACGTGCGCATGCAAATTGATCAGCGTTGCACAGTGAGATCGATGTCAACGCTCGGGGCAATTTCAAGTGTTGTTACGTTTTCTGACCCTTGCGAGAAATCCACTAAGCAATCATAACATGCAAATTTAAAATTCAAATCGCCGAAGCGAATAATTTGATAGAGTATATTTTAATAAGGTTCAACCACATTTGATGATTTTAAATCGAAGCCTACAGAAAGATATCCAAAGCCAAATAAGACAAGAAACTTAAATTGACATATTAAAAGATAAAGAAATGAAAACGTTAGAAGAAATGGTTGATAAGAAGATATTCCTTCTCCGGCATTCCTGGCTTTGATTTAAAAGTAACCTTGCAAATGGAAAATATTGCGTAGTTATAAGAAAGTATTTAAGTGCAATGTAGCCAAAACACATCCGAGTAAAATCTAGTGCTATTTTTATAGCAGCAGTGACAACTGAATTAATAATAATATTAATGAGTCCTATTAGCAATAAAGCTATATTTTAACAGCGTCATTAGCCGATTATTGCACCAATTTCGTTCACAGAATCGGACCTGTATCAGAATGGGATTAGAATATTGTATAACTCTCTACATAGTGATGAGGAGAAGATAACCCTGCAATTATAATTAACTTAAATGAATTATAATTAACTTAAATTATTAAAGTATATTAAGTATACATTTGAATTTATTGCAGATATAAGGACAATACTGTACTTATTATGATATGTTTAATATAATAAATTACAATAAAAACATTTTTCATCGCTATACAAATACTTGCATATTTCAGTACAAAGATGGTACCTAATATGGCGACAGTAGATACTTTATAATAATGATTTATTAGGTAGATTTACAAAAAAAAACATAGTTAAAAGCTGTGGCATGAGTTCAGTATTAAAAATATAGGTATGTTTAGAATAAGTAATGAACGTCACGTCTATGCTAACATGTAAAAATAAAACAGAGGGTAGAGTGGGGTGAAATTTGCTAAAGGCGATACGAAATACGTCCACAGTCAAGGGGGCTAATGCTTTTCCAGCCAAAAAAGTGCTCCGCAGAACCAGGCCCACAAAGTCACTAATCATAGAGGTTTCTAATATTAATAGAAACAAACAGCACTTACAATTAGTGTGCTCTAGAAAGAGTCGGGAAGAAAAATTGTTACATGCCATAGACAATGGTCTGAGCTTTGATAAATTACGAATTAAAACCCTGGCACACATTATGTATAAATATAATAGTGGTCACTGAGATCAACACCGAGAGACGACTC
The DNA here is from genome assembly GCA_903632075.3 of Acanthosepion pharaonis. Taxonomy (NCBI): domain Eukaryota; kingdom Metazoa; phylum Mollusca; class Cephalopoda; order Sepiida; family Sepiidae; genus Acanthosepion; species Acanthosepion pharaonis. Next base: position 2,202,654 of record CAHIKZ030002112.1, read on the forward strand.
TCTGTTTCAAGGTGGAATGCAATCTTCAGGCCATGGGTGCTATGTGGTGGCTCATTTATTTATATTATGCTGATAACGGATAAGAAGGTTAGGTATTTCAGTTTATAATTCTAGTAGGATTCTGAAAGCTATTGCGTGAAAAAGTATATGATATTCTCAGCGTTTTAGGTACTACATTTATCTATAGCATATGTACAGCATATATTTGCATTATTCATGGTAATATTTTACAAAATATTCCTTTTTACTTTTTCGATTTTTACGTATTTTTGTCTAAATGTTGAGATAAATTTTATATAACACACATGGCCATGTGTGAAACAGACTGTCATCTCTCTGTGATGTCCTCAGTGTCCACTGTTTTATTTATATACGATCTATCACTGAAATTGTGCATATTACGCATAAATGTATTCAAAACCAAATTTTCATCATACATATATATATATATATATATATATATATATATATATATATATATATATATATATATATATATAGTGAAAGTGATAAATAATTTAATTAAAACTAGATACTGCAATACTTCAACGCTAATATTAGCATGTGTATTAAGCGGGAGAAATTGTCTATTTTATTTGAATGCCAGTGACTGAAGGCAAATGAAATGTCAGTTGAAATTGAAATCGTAATTTAAAGTGTGGCATTAAAACATATATATATATATAGTTTGTTCTCTTTCCGTATTTACTTACATTGATGTTCTATTAGCACTCATCATCATTTGGATTTTTAACACCACCTGTGACAATCCTAAGGCCATCTGAGAGATTTTTCGTCACAAATCTCTCGTTGAATCATATTATTAAAATGGCGCCATAATACTTCTTTTTTTCTTGTTCAAATTAATTACTTTTCATCAAGAAAAGAAATATGAATCAATTACTCTCATAATTCTAGAAAACTTGGCGCTTTAGAAAGATGCATCTGAGGTCGATTTCTAACATAATAATAAAAATAGCTAATTATGTTCTGGAAAAAATATCATGATAGAATAAAAAAAATTCAATAAAAGAATATGTATTTTTAGGTCTTAAGAAAAATGTAAAACTTCTTTAGATAAATTAAAAAAAAAATAATCAGGCCCACTTCTTTTGCTATTTGTTGCTTTTTAAAAACATGATTTATTAGAGAAAGGATGAATATCTAACGAACGATATCATCCTGTATGCTTTTCTTAAAGTGACTAAAGTATTTGTGTACAATTAAATGCTGACTCTCAAAGTAAAAAAGTAAGCACTCATACCCAAATAATTATATGCACACACACACACACACACACACACACACACACACACACACACACACACACACACACACACACACACACATATATATATATATATATATATATATATATATATATATATATATATATATATGTATGTATGTATGTATATACTATATAATCTAGCTCCTACAGGGAAGCTCTTGATTGGCCTTTCGGCTTGTTCAAAAGTTTGAGAGCCCCTATGCGTATTCTCAGCACTAGTGGCTCTCCTGGCTGCCTTTTTATCTGGGTTTTCATTTGCATGTGACTTTCTTTTATATCGATGCAAACTTGGCTCTTTTGATTAGAATATTATCTTCTATTGGCGGATAATTCATTTTGTGAGGCATACTGCTGCCGTATGCGACAGACAACAATAAACTACTGAAGAACTCAAAATTCATCGTTGCATTTAAGTATTGCATTAATATTTAAGTTTTCCTTTTAAAAGTTCAACAATAATTCTTCTGTCGCCAATTAATTTAAAGAAAGTTTAATGTATGTAAGTTCTTATTGCCCGTAAGACCAGAAGCAATCGCAGTAATGAAAATTTGGGAAACCAAATTTCCAGTATTGCTCGTCCGGATAAGGCCCGGGATGTTTTGGATTGCAAAATAGTGTGATAGGTTTAACAACGGCCCGTATGAGTAAAGATGAAAAATTGTGAGACGCTGACATTCGCATATATATAGGGGGAAAAACTCCGACTGTTGACAAATCAGACGGGTTTCGATCCCTGCTTTCGAGGGGACGATACCGGTCAACTTGATTTCGTGTCTTTGTTTTAAAATTTATCATGGCCTATAGTAAAACAAATGTCTTGCTTCTAATGCTATAATATGTTTTTGTACCGTTAAAACATATGTGTGTGTGTGTATCAGTAATTCAAAAGATTCTGATTAACAAGATATATTGTGTAAAATAATTTCTACTTTCAACACTATCCAATGTCGGCGTATTTGCTCGTAGCGTAACCGGAATAGCCACGATAAAAATTCAAAGATGATAATTCATAATTGTGCTCGTGTTGGGCTTAACATTAATTTCGCTCAAGCACATCCGGGAAAGATATGAATTCATCTTCGCCCGCCTAAGGTATATAAAAATTAAGGCTAGGTTCACATACCTTGTTTGCCAACCAATCTTTGAGATAGAAAACTGAATTCTAATCTCGCAAGTACACGCGGCACAACCGTCTTGTTATGGTAATAAAAAAACACATTGGTAATAACGAAAATTGTTGATGTTTGACTATATTCCACATAAAGTAAGAAGACCATTGCCACCAAGGAAAAGATGAAGGTTGACATTATGAATGTATTGATGAAAATTCTTATATTTTTCTTTTTTTCGAAAATATCTGTTTATGAAATAATAGATACATGGTATCTGCAAAACAGATATTTCATAAAAGGTCAACACAAAGATTTATAGATAATTACAAATCGATAAGGATAATTATGCGAAAACTCGAGAAACAAATGTTTACTTATAACAAAATATTTACTTATGACGGAAATAATTTTAGCTTTATTCTGACAAAACACTATTTCATAGACTGTGAACAAATAATGAAAGGGAAAAAGCAAAGTCAAACTGATATTAAAGACAAATCTTGGACAACATAATACTTTGTAACGAGAAATGTCGCGACAAAAGAAATGGCTGAGGAATTGTCAGAGAAAACATAATTTTACGACGATAATAAATACTAAAAAAGGTTCATGGAAAGAAAAAAAACCGTTAATTAATGCAATATTACTCAATTGGGCTTGTTTATTAGCAGTGAAAAACTGCTTAACTATAAGACATATGTTATTGCAGCAAAAGTTAATTTCTGAAAGAATAATGGCTGCCGGCAAAAAATAATACATTAAGAAATGAAAAAGGACGAAGTGGGAATGAAACGAAAATAATTATTTCGATATATACTCGCTAAAAATGGTGAATAAATATTACGGAAAGAAAATCAAAAGAGCAACAATATGAAGAAAATCTGTCGAGATGGAAGTCGGAAAATCTAGGAAAAGAAAAGAAAAAAAATAAATGACTAGCTAAGAATATCAGAAAAATACAAGGAAAAAATCGAAAGAATAAAGAGATAAGAAAATTGGAAAATGAAAGATAGGCATAGTGAAAGAATACGCCATCAACGCATTTATTTGTCAAAATTGGTTGGTAAACCTACGAGGAACATGGAATTACATTTCAGTTTTTCAAAGGAAATGGAATTTCTGAAATAAAAGACACAGACAGAAAATCTTATGCCAAAAGTAGAAAGATAATAAGAAACCTCTACCATATTTATCTAAGCGCACACACAAATATGTGTTTACATATAAAAGTGCGTGTGTCTGTAATAATGAGTATAAATACACAGAAACACTACAAACAGTATGTACACACACACACACATATATATATATATATATATATATATATATATATATATATATATATATATATATATGTGTGTGTGTGTGTGTGTGTGTGAGTATGTATGTGTGTGTGTGTGTATATATATATATACACATATGTATGTGTGTGTGTGTGCTTTTGTGTGTGGGTGTTTTTATATATATATATATATATATATATATATATATATATATATATGTGTGTGTGTGTGTGTGTGTGTGTGTGTGTGTGTGTGTTTTTTGCATATATGTGTATGTGTGTGTGTGTATGTATACATATGTGTGTGTTTGTGTGTGTGTCTGTGGAACAACATGCCGTTATCGATGTGTATAACTAGCTTTCCTTTCTGGTTCCTTAACCCGCCGTGCAGTGGATGCTAGATTCGTGCTCTCAGATGGCAAGCGATTTAAATGCAACATCGCTAGTAACATGTTTACAACCAAATTCTCCAAGGGGAAGAGGTTTGGATGTATTTCTTTCTTTGTAACTTTAACGTAGAGCCCCGGTTGTGTCAGCGAAATAGGAAACTGAACACGAGAAATCAAGTTCAATCATCTCAACGCTAAAATATTTAGTCACACCGGATGCTGAGTCAGAAGAATACATTCGGATTTTTGGTATTGTCCTATTTCATTTTGCATATATGCTTCTCTTGATCATTTTCTCTCTGCCCTACATAAATCATAACATACATTATACACACAAACACACACACATATATATATATATATATATATATATATATATATAATATATTAATCATTTCACACCTATCGAGACAGCTTGTTTAACTAACATAATGATAATATATCATTTTGATAACTCTTATAATAATATAGCGATTTTCTAAACCCTGCTTAGATGTGACATAAGTCCGCAAGTATGGGGCACAAAGTGAGGATCGAACTCACTACTCAGTAGTAATTGATCAAGGAAGACAAACTTTCTCACCATCGCACCACGTCGATCTGCCCAACGCTAAGAATGTTATATATCATGAAGTTCGTTAGTTCTTTTTAGGACAGTTTTAAGTATATGTTAAAAGGGAAGGGAACGATTTTTCATTTTTTCTTAAGTTCTTCTAAACTCCCAAGTTTATCAATAAAACCTTGTTTATTATTCTTCAATTTTTCACTATAATCAAATCATATATGCAGATGTCTTACTCTTTAGTTCTTAGGAATTGAGTTGCTTGACACTGTACGTCAAAAACGATGAGAGTTCAATATATATATATATATATATATATATATATATATATATATATATATATATATATATATATATATGGGCATGAATTGCTCTAACGTATATTTATTAGGATGTCTACATTTTGACATGGAATAGGATCGTCGATTCAACAAATCACTATAGCCAGTTTTTCCTCTTGACACAGCCTACGTACATTGCCAATATATCTGAAGTCTTAACCCTCTTTAGTAGACTCCATTTTATGCTGGGACATTTATTGCATTTCTGTTTGAACACCCACACGTGACTTGCCAGCTTTGTACACCGGCTATTTTTCTCCAATTTAAGATGAGGACCTATAGTTGAAGCAGCTTTTTAAATATGCCATCTGTACATACAACATAGACTTTGTTCTGTCCCTGGAATCCTCCAAAACCGCTTTATATACTATGTTCGCAGCATTACAGCTACCTTCCAAAGGACACTTGGTTTCTTCCCTGCAGTTGCAGGAGATGGTATCGGTGTGGTTGCCATTTGCACTTCCTTGTGTTAAGTTCCTTTATAATTCTATCTAAATTATTGGTGCAGCAGTAACATACTATTTCAATATTTCTATTAAAACATTTTGTAGGATAGAAGTTGTCGGGAAATGCTTATTTAGAAGTTCGAAAATATTTTACCTATATTTGTTTTTAATTCTAATCTAACAGGGAAGTTGAACCAAATATCTCTTATACTATTTCTGTTTCTTAATTGTTGGTTGGGTTGATGATTGAACAACAATTTGATTCTGTGCCTCTTCTCTCTGTTTCATACTCTTTTTTCTTTCACTCAAAGATATCTTTAGACGAAGAACGTCTTGAGAGTCTGTACTCAATAAACTACGGGACATGCTTAATAATGACTGGTGTGTTGTTGAAATTCACATTTTTATATCCTACTAAAATATTCGGATTCAAGTATGGAGAGACTATACGGGCAGCGAGGTTGAATATGACATCTTGAAGAGCATATTCATGATTTTCTCAATGGTCATTCTGTTATCAGGTACGATCCGTTGTCAACCATATCTGTAGAGGGCGTGGTTGTCGATATGTATAATTTTGTCAATTTCCTTTAATTTAAATAGCCCCATGAGCTCAAAAACGTCTTCACTGTCATAAGATACTTGCGGGTTATCAAAGCCCCCCCCCTTGCTTTCGTCAGCCAAACAACACCGTCGTGGTATAGAGTGGATTTGCTGCAATGCCTGCTTTCTCCGTGTTTGATTTTCTCGGCTGCACAGCATTGTTGATTCAGTTGGGCACCCGCCGTAAGCTTCAATATGAACTCAACACAGAAGACAACATCAAGTGCCTTGAGAAGGTATTGCTGCTCTGGGTCAAGAGTTGCTGCTGAAAACATTTGTTTGGCAACATGAAATTACACCATGCCACAAGCTGTCGGACAATTTCTGTGACCACATCACCGCTTGCATTTGGCCAGCAAATTCTCTAATTCTGTAACACCCTTGATTATTATGTGTGGTGCACAATCGTGTGACTAACAAAATTCTTTGTAATGCCAAAGATGAACAGAAAGCAGGGATTATAGCAATATTCATCAAATTAAACAAGGAGACAAGCCTGAAGAGACGCAATAGATCCCAAACTCGTCAATGACGATATTATTGAATAAATTTACTCTATATTATTTTAAAATATTTTTGTGTAATTTTGAAAAATATATTTGTTAAAATGAGATGTCGGTGTCATTTTGGTTTTTGCATAATTTAGCTGACAATTTATCCATTGCACTCTGTGTGTGTTTGTGTCTGTGTGTGTCTATAAAAATTATATAGTATTAAGTTTTGATATATGTATCGATGTTTTCAATATCTGAGAAAGAGGTTATTAAATATAAAAGTAAACAATAAGGGCAATAGTGTCTTTCATATTTGAACGTTACATTAAGGTCATGAAAGCATGAAACAGACTATTTCCTTTCGAAATATATTGTACGTTTGTTAACACTTTAATTAAAGGAAGAAATCACCCTCCAAATATTATTATACTTTTTAAAATACTTTAAATCCCTCAAGACTCTAAATATTCCAGTGTTCTATATTGATCATTGACTACATATGTTTAAATATCATGCATGTCAAATTTGTCTAGAGAAACGTATCTTTTTGTTAATTGTGGAATTAAAGTCTAATCCAAAAGGAAATTGGAAATATCTCATACGGAATAAGTACTTCTAAAATCAAGTTATTTTTTTAATAGTAATTACTTAATTTATATCTCTAGCATTGTGTAAGTCGTTATTTTATTTATCTAGACCCTTGTTGTTTAGAAACATCATCTTTCTTATTGAACATATATAAATAATTAAACTGATTCTATAGTTAAATTCAATTTTTTAAAAACGTTTTATATACTATTTTACATTGAAAGGCTTTGTTGTAAACAAGAAAACTGAAATAATTTCAGATATTGTGGTTTTTCGTATCTCATGATATTTATAAAAAATATATTTATGTAACTTCAATAATAGTTTAAGTCTTATAATATACGGCATAAGCTCACTTATATCAAGTATATACTTTGAATACAGATGCTGAAATTGATTTGATGTAAAGTCATCTGTTAATTTTTATATTAATCAGCAATTCTCGATTTCCGAGAAATTAATTTATTTAAGGTGAAATAACCCGAAATGGATCCTTTTTCTTCCCCCTTTGTGTCTTGTAGTATGCAAAGTGTGCTCAAATTTTACAAGAAAGCATTGATCTATTGAATATTTGTTTTAATTTAAAAATATTTTATTAGCATCATGACGCCGAGTTTTCCTTCTTCTTTCCAACCTGAAGATTAAGGAAGAAGATATTTGCTTCTAATTAACAGGCAAAAATGCAAAATTAAGCGAGTTTGAATTCAGAGGTTTCTCCTGAGGTAGTGAAGATTATATGGGAGAAGTGGTTTCATGCACATTCCTCTGGTGCAAATCTGCTACATTGCTTCGTAAGCATAATTAAATTGCCATATTCCTTCAGGAAAATAATCTTTGAAAATTTTGAAAAAAGCAATCAAATAGAACTGTCATCTCAACAATTTCAATCTCAAATTAGGGAATCAATTTTGATTAAACATAATCTTTTTAATGATACTGTTTGTATATTTTATGGTTTTTATTTGGTTAATACATGAAGAACTAATTAAATGATGATAGCAAAGAAAATTTAACATAATAATAATAAATAATTTTAACATAATAATAATAATAATAATAATAATAATAATAATAATAATAATAAACGATCCTGGCATGGTAAAAAAGTAGAAATTCCATCCCAGCTTGGATAGATTACCATAAAGTCATGGATAGTGTGACACAAACGTGCATACTTAAGGCTTTAGAAATGCATATTTTTTCCTGTGATAATCAATATAGAATGAAACTGTGGAAAACAACATTATACCTAAGTAACATGAAATTTACTAACCACAGCCAGTTGTTTGAACACCCGACAAGGTATCTTTCAAGGAGACTCCATGATCCTCCTTCTGTTCTCTCTGGCCTTAAACACTTGATCCTAATTTCGCATGAACTAAAGAGTAATAACAATATAACAATGGATACAAAGTAAAACAGAATGTTTTTAATCACATATTCTATATGAATGATATCAAACCCTTTGTGAAAAATGACAATGTCTTGAAGGGTATTCTCAATACTATAAAATGTTTCAGTGATGATATCTGTCGGGATTTCGGGGCATATAAATGTGCAAAGTAATAGACAGAAACACGCTCAATAGATCTAGATATTTTAAGAAATATTAGTGAACTGGAACAAGAAGAGGCATATAAAAACCAAAGAGATGGAATACAGTACACCCAAATAAAGGATAAAGTAAGAAAAGAATAGTACAGTCGGGTGTGTCTGATGTTAGATATCGAAGTGAATTTACAAAACAGAATATCAGCCATAAACACCTTGGTTATCCTTCTGGTGGAATACATTTTTAACATCCTTTAACTGATATTAAGCGAATGGATGTCAAAACGAGAAAGCCTTTCACTTACTACCACATTCATCATCCACAGGCTTATGTCAGTCGTCTGTATATGTCCGAAGGGGGCAGACGATTAGTACAACTATAGTTGTCTTACAAAATAAAACCAATCAGCCGTCAAATATACCTGGACAGAAGATTAGGCGATGATCTGTGACAAGGAAAATGTAAGAAATAAAAAAAAAACTTTATTCAGTAATAAAGGAAACCAGTAAAAAAAAAAACTACAAATGAAGCAAATGCGATGTCTAAAATGCAGAAATGATGGCAAGTAAAGTCTCTCATTGTCAATCCTACCAAACAAGCTGATGTATACAAATACTGTACTCATCAGTGGTTATCTAGTGCAGAGTTAAATGCCGACACCGAAGATTTTACTCCTGATGTATAATACCAATTCTTACTCAATAGAAATTACCAAGTATGCATACTGAAACACTGTATTAAACCGAGATGCAGATTCTGTGATAAATGTCCAGAAAGGATTGACCTTCTTGCATCAGGTTAGCACCACTGAATATAACGCTCGGCATGGTAGTATGGGCCAATATTGGCACTGAAAAATAGGCAAATTTTATAGGAAGAAACTGGTATGACCATTACCCAGATCAAATTACAGGAAAAGGGAAATGTAACAATTTTATGGAACTTTACAATACACATTGAAAAACCTTATTTAATCGTCCAGACATCGTGATAAAAGACCGCAAAGACAGAATGTGTTTTCTTATTGACATGGCAGTACCTACAGACTGTAATGTATCATTGATATCTTCAAAAAACAATACAAGTTTCTTAGTTCTCTGCTTGTGACGCGGAAGGAAATCCGTATATATCAGAAACCAAAGGAAATAATAATAATAATAATGATAATAATAATAATGAATAATAATAATAATAATAATAATAATAATAGATAATAATAATGATGACTGCAACAATCTTATGGGACTTTACAATACGTAGAGGCTGAACCATCAATGCTAATCTAGATTGAAGACGCAAAGACTAAGGTATCTTTGAAGAGCTTCAAAAAAAACTATCAGAATACAAGGAAATCGAAATCTGAAAAATGTGGCACATGAGGATATTAACAATTCCAGTTGTAGTTGGAGTCCTAGGATTTATTGGAAAATGTTCCAAAAGTCCATTGAAGGAATCCCGAATAGATCATGCTTTAAAGAAATACAAAAAATTGTACTCACAAGTACAGCCTACACCTTACGAAGAGCTTTATCTATGTAAAATATGTGTGATCTTTTTTCAAAAATTGCTGGGTGGAAAATGTAGTGATGCTATTTCTGTCTCGAGGTGTCTAGTCAGGACCCAGGAAGAAATTACTATACACCAGAAACCAAAGGAAAGAGCAACAACAACAACAATAATAATAATAATGATAATAATAATGATAATAATAATAACAATAATAATAATAATAATACGACAGCATACCGCATTGCTGAAGCTTAAAATCTTTAAATATGCACAAATTATTACACGTCGTCATCCATTTCATCAAGCAAATTTTGTCGATATGGAGAACCACTTCATCTCAATCAAGTCTGATGAAATTAACATCAACAGAGGAATATTTCATGTTGACTCTTTGTATCCCTTCCTAATGTGTATATCCCTATTAGCATAATGCAACAAAATTACCGGGAGAGTATATGGTTATAAGATATCTCAAAAGTAAATAATGTTTCTATTTCACATGGATGACTTAAAGTCGTATGCTAAGAGTGACAGTGAGCCCCAAGCTCTCCTGAAAACAGTAAAATGTGTCTGTGATGACATTGGAATGGACTTCGGTTTGGATAAATGTGTTAACACCACTATTTTATGAGGATCGTTACAGAAAACTGTCTATATTAGCTTTGGCTCAGGGATAACAATTTAGATTTAGAGCAATTTCTAGTCTTGCCATGCAAGTGATTTTTTTTGGTTTATTTTTAATTTTTTTTATAGTTTTAACATCTTGACGTGGACTATAGATAACATCAGACAAATGGATTCTTAGACAAGAAAGATTTTATCTAAGCATAACATTCGTCATCCAAAGGCTTATGCAGACCGTCTATACATACTCCGTAAAGAAGGTGGAAGAGGCCTTAATCAGCTAGAACTGCCATATGAGACAACAATTCTTGGCTTAAGAACATACATGGAAACAACAAAGGACTGGGTGATACAATTAGTCAAATAACCTGAAAACAGAAAGAAAAAAAATGAATCATGATATATGGATTCAAATACAAACGAAATTTATATTTAGCAGATTTTGTAGGAAAAAATGGAACCAAAATGTTGCAGCAAAAATATGAAAAAGAATGCTAAGGTTAAGGTTCATGAAAAGATGGAACAACGTTGGCAAGACAGATCTCTATATGTCAAATATCCCGAACATTGTAATATAGCCGATGTCGATAAATTTAATCGATGCTAACTGGATTAAAGCCTGAAACTTGGAACTTTCATACATATTAGTGTGAATCAAAAATACTGTCTTTGTGACAAATATCAGGAAACCATACACTATCTCATCTCAGGATGTTCTGTACTTGCGCTAAATGCATATAAAATTCGTTAGGATAGAGTCAGAATATAGGGGGGAATATTTAAACAATGTGCAAACGCTTTGTAAATGGTGTTAACAAACACTGGACACCATGATTGTATGGGATTACACCATTTTCACATACCTACTAATTCATATGACTTGCCCAGCGGACTGTAACAATGAATTTGAAAAGCTATCGAAGTATAAAGAGTTGGGAATATACATAGATAAAATGTGGTAATTGAAACAAGAATAGTACCTGTCATGGAAAGTTTGCTTGGAATGATAAAAAAAGAACACAACATCACGCTGAAAAGAAATCACTGGAAACCGCAATTTAAGAGAAATGCAAAACTTGTCTTGATATGTAGGGCCCATGCACCCAGAAGAAATTTGTCTATGTAATCCGGAAATGTAACCTCAACAATACACCACTACCTGTCTTATGTCTTTAAGCAGATTTCTTAGGTAATGTGACCATAGCAGAAATAATAATAATAATAATAATAATAATAATAATTAATTAACGAAGGAGATGGCATACAACACCCCCAAATGAAGGAAAAAATAAGAAAAGAGTACTACATGCGTGTACGTCTGGTACTAAATACTGAGCTATACTCAAAAAACAGGATATCAGCCATAAACACATTGGCTGTCCCTGTGGTGCAATACAGCTTTAATGTCCTTAACTGGACTATAGCTGAAATTAAGCGAATGGACGCCAAAACGAGAAAGCTTCTCACTCGCTATTGCATGCATCATCCCAAAGCTGATGTTGATCGTCTGCATGTGCCCAGATCCGAAGGAGGCAGAGGATCAGTTCAACTAGAACTGTCCTACAAAACTACAACAATTGGCCTTCAAAGATATTTGGAAACTACAGAAGACTGGATGATGGTATGCGTCAAGGAACATGAAAGTATTAAGCGTCTTTACTCCGTAATGAAAGAGGCCAACAAATGGGCGTAGAGATGCAACTACAGCACAATACACCGACTAAAACTGCAAAATACGTAAAAAAAAGACAGCAAAGACGAATGCAACCGACCAGATACAGAAGCGATGGCAAGATAAACCGCTTCATGGCCAATACTCTGCCCGTACCAAACAAGCTGACGTAGACAAAACCCGTACCCATCAGTGCCTACGTAGTGCAGGGTTGAAAGCGGAAACTGAAGGTTTTATCCTTGCTGCGCAGGACCAATGCTTGCTAACTAGGAATTATCAAGCACATATACTAAAATATTGTGTCAGCCCTAAATGCAGATTCTGTGATAAATATCCAGAAACGATTGATCATCTTGTATCTGGTTGTACGGTGTTGGCACCCACTGAATATAAAACCCGACATGACAGAGTGGGCCAATATCTGCACTGGAAAATCTGCAACTTCTACGGGAAAGAAAACTGAAAGAAACTGGTATGGACACCACCAAGACCCGGTTACGGAGATAGGATCTGTTACAATTCTATGGGACTACACAATACACACTGACAGAACAATCAAGGCCAACCGGCCAGATATTGTTATTAAAGACCACAAACAAAAACGATGCCTCCTTATTGATATGGCAGTCCCTGCTGACTGCAATGTATCTTTGAAGATATTCAAAAAGTTGTCAAAGTACAAGGACCTTGAAATAGAAATCTCGAAAATGTGACATATGGGAACATCAACAATCCCTGTTGTAGTTGGAGCCCTAGGACTGGTTGGAAAAGATTGCAGTAGACGAATTTAACTGTTTAAATTAATTGAATTATCAAACAATGCCTTCAAAAAGAAGCTCAGTTGGGAAAATATGGATGCTAATTTAGAATACTGAAAGCAGATTAGATTTATCGTATTCAGGTGTATGCTGATTAATTCACTGGAACATACGAAGATGATTTTAAGGAATAGGATTGATAGTATAAAAACAAATCATAGTAAGAGCTACAAAGAGCAGGAAGTTGTCGAGAGACATCATCCTTGATATCCTGAAAAAACACGGCGTATAATAAATAATACGCAAAGGATTTGGAAGTCAAACTTGAACGCAAACTGTAAAAGCACAAAACTGATAAATATCATTCAAAATGCTGTCATGACTTTAACTCTAAATTTATCTTATATCAATTAATATACATGTATAGGGGAGGATGCTCCTCTGAAATTTTAGGTGTTAAAAGTTGATGTGTAATTGGTGTAATGGGAGCAGTCCAGAATGAAAAATCAGGAAACCAAGATCGAAATTGTTACATTCATCTATGTACAAATAAACAATGGGCATTTATGAATTTATTACTCTCCTCTCAGCTCTACAGAATTGATTCATTTTTAATCTTAGAAAAGGTCAACTCATTTCATACCTATAATACGGGTGAAGCACATAAAAATGAAAGGATTGTGAAATTCACAATTACTCTCTAATCAAGACTCTGATATGTCGAGAAATTTAAAGGTAATCAATATGACATGTCAAATCTTACGATAAAATAAAACACCAATCTTCTTCAATGAATTTAAAAACTAGAATAGCATCCCTGGTTGTGTCGGACCAATGTTACCACACAAGTCAATAGCAGGATCATTTCAAGAGCGCGACGGGAGTCATTATTTGTTTGTGTAGTGCTTCGTTCTGTTCATATGTTGTAGACTGGATTCCTTTAACCCAACGGATTGCCTTTCGACATTTCGATCATAAGATTTTTGTATGAGTCCCGGCGCTCTTCTGAACTTTCAACTTAATCTGACCTGCATCTTTAGAGATACTTTTGATCATCTCTACTCTTTGGTGGGTGTCTTTATATATTTCTGTTATGCGATTATTTTGGCAGTCTGCGCAGTAGCTCCACTCTGTTGGAAGCATAATTTCTGATTATCTTCGATGCTGGGCATAAAAATTTCAAGCATAAATGAATGGCCCCGTTGATGCTTTCTGGTTGACCATTTTAAAGGAATAGTAGCCGATAACACTTTCAACCATAACAACGCACCAAACTGCTCATTTTGCAGGATGCAGTCGATGCTGATGAAATTCTCCGAGATTCTCAGTACCCCCACACTATGCAGATTTGTTTGTTGACGTACCTGTTTAAATGAAAATACACCTTATCACTCATTATCAAATTGGTCACAAAGTTGTTTTTTCATCCCTGGCTAGGTGTTGAAATCAATTGTATACTGCAAGCGCTGTTGGGACTATTTGAATCTTGTATGTAATCATTATTAAATCCAGTCTCAGGTACTTCTGAAACGATGTTCTGGCGATCCATAGTTGATCAATGGATCCTTGAAGACACGCTGCCGTACAGCTTCTACCGCTTCCTCAGTTCGCTTAAAACCTCTTCTCGAAAGATCGCCGTCTGATCCCGAGCTTTCAAACCGGGTGATTAAACTCCAGATTCTGTTATCGCTAACATGCTCTGACATGAAAATGTTGCCGGTATTTTCTCACAGTTGAATGATTAAACTTTCGTTGCAATAGGAATACACAATGGGTTTTACTCGTCACTAGAAATCATATATTGTAATCTTCAAGAGATTCTCTATAACTTGCATCCCCCAAAAAAAACAAGAAAAGAAAAAAGTTATGACTTTTAAAATCCTCTGTTTTTCAGTTGACAACATCTATCTCTCTCTCTAGCTCTCTTCCTCTCTAACTATATATATATATATATATATATATATATATATATATATATATATATATATATATATATATATATATCAAAGTATATAATTGGTATACACGGAATGAATTCCAATAACCAACAATTACTATTCTTAAAAGAGTGCTCAATACAAAGTAGAGCAGATATAATTATTTTTTATAAAAAATTATAACATAAGTATGTTATAAAATCACTACAAAATAGCCATTTTGTTTCAACACACTCTGTGTCTTATCAAGTGATGATGTTGAAAATAAAATAAATGGTTTTAAAAGTTTCAGATTAATTAACGATCCTACACTAGGGGGGAAACATTGTTACAAAATCTAGAATAACCAATCAAAACGAAGTATAGAAAGATTCAAAAGCTTGACAACGAAATCCTGCTCTAATAGCTATTCAGATCTTTAAATACGTGTAATATTAAAAATAATTTATACTAACTAATAATTATAAATTTACATGATAAAAATTTAATATCAAAATTAAAAACTGGCAATTTTTAAAATCCAAATTTAATCACTATTAAGTTTAAAAACTACAAAATTATTGAGAAAAGAAAAAATATATATGTTTATTCAACTCATTTCTTCATTGAAATTACGTTCGACAAGACAAGACGCTATAATACATCCGGTCATTTGATAATACATGTATATATATTTTTCTCTTTTTCCCTTTCTTTTCCGTTTTTATTTTAAAGTTTGTGAATATGGTCTTAAACTCACGCGTGACAAACAACAAAACACAATCAGATTATAATACATAAGCATCCAGACATAATTAGATACACACACACATACACACACAAACAAACACACACACACTAATAAAAAAAAAAAAAAAGGGAGAGGTGGGGGAATACATGAACATCTCTACAGCCCTTTATGAAAAAAAAAGGAGACGTGGAAACTAACACTTATACACACACAGATAAATGTGAATACACTCTACATACACATAGACACCGATATATACACATACATACATCCACAGACAATGGCATAGACATTGAGAAATCACAACCAGTAAATATTTCAGACTTAAATAAATGCTAACCACTTATTGAATTATAACTTAAGGGGAGCAAATATACAAAGATAAAAATGTTTAAAATAATATTATTTAATATATTAAAACGAAAATTCTAAAACCATAAATATCAATAAAATATATATATTATTAATCATATAAGTTGATAATAGTTTCATTATATATTTGGCAAAAGAAAAACAGGATAAAGAAATCCACAAATATATACATATATATATATATATATATACACGGCAGCAAAAAACAAATTAACACACATAAATATATACTCATACATACATATACATACAGAAATACATACAAATAAATATATAAACATAAACATATACGTACATATACATATCTATGATAACAAGTACACATGTACGCACATATACATATAAACCTAAATACACATACATATATACACATAGACTTTTATGCACACATACTTAGATATATAAAAAAAAAACCAAAAAAAAACCGTCATGATATACCAAAGTTTCCATACCCACACATACACATAAACAAACCCATACATAATAGGTGCCAATACACACACATATATATATACATACACAAACATACATAATTATATATACACACATACATACATATCTACAAATAAACATATATATATATAAATAAATATATCTATCTGCAATAACAACTACCCATATATAAATGCATACATAAAAATACAACATTCAACCAAATACATATCTAAACGAACTAACATATAGATACATAAATATACCTTCAAACACCAACACACAGCAATATACATATAGTCTAACATAAAAATATATAAACACATTCATACAAACAGAAATATACTTAAATATAAATACACATACACAATAAAATAGGACAAACAGATATATATATATATATATATATATGCACACACGCATATATATATATACACACACATACATACACACATACACATACATATATATATACAAATATATCGTGGCACAAAGCCGAAATTAGGAGGTACCTAGTGAGGAACGAACTCATTCCTCAGTTATTTTTTTATATATCTAAGTATGTGTGCATAAAAGTCTATGTGTATATATGTATGTGTATTTAGGTTTATATGTATATGTGCGTACATGTGTACTTGTTATCATAGATATGTATATGTACGTATATGTTTATGTTTATATATTTATTTGTATGTATTTCTGTATGTATATGTATGTATGAGTATATATTTATGTGTGTTAATTTGTTTTTGCTGCCGTGTATATATATATATATATATATATGTATACATTGGTGGATTTCTTTATCCTGTTTTTCTTTGCCAAATATATAATGAAACTATTATCTACTTATATGATGAATAATATATATATTTTTATTGATATTTATGGTTTTAGAATTTTCGTTTTAATATATTAAATAATATTATTTTAAACATTTTTATCTTTGTATATTTGCTCCCTTAAGTTATAATTCAATAAGTGGTTAGCATTTATTTAAGTCTGAAATATTTACTGGTTGTGATTTCTCAATGTCTATGCCATTGTTTGTGGATGTATGTATGTGTATATATCGGTGTCTATGTGTATGTAGAGTGTATTCACATTTATCTGTGTGTGTATAATGTTAGTTTTCACGTCTTTTTTTCATAAAGGGCTGTAGAGATGTTCATGTATTCCCCCACCTCTCCTTTTTTTTTTTTTTTTTATTAGTGTGTGTGTGTGTTTGTGTGTGTGTATGTGTGTGTATATAATTATGTCTGGATGCTTATGTATTATAATCTGTTTGTGTTTTTGTTTTGTCACGCGTGAGTTTAAGACCATATTCACAAACTTTAAAATAAAAACGGAAAAGAAAGGGAATAAGAGAAAAATAAATATGCATGTATTATCAAATGACCGGATGTATTATAGCGTCTTGTCCTGTCGAACGTAATTTCAATGAAGAAATGAATTGAATAAACATATATATTTTTCTTTTCTCAATAATTTTGTAGTTTTTAAACTTAATAGTGATTAAATTTGGATTTTAAAATTGCCAGTTTTTAATTTTAATATTAAATTTTATCATGTAAATTTATAATTATTAGTTAGTATAAATTAATTTTAATATTACACGTATTTAAAGATCTGAATAGCTATTAGAGCAGGATTTCGTTGTCAAGCTTTTGAATCTTTCTATACTTCGTTTTTTGATTGGTTATTCTAGCTTTTGTAACAATGTTTCCCTAGTGTAGGATCGTTAATTAATCTGAAACTTTTAAAACCATTTATTTTCTTTTCAACATCATCACTTGATAAGACACAGAGTGTGTTGAAACAAAATGGCTATTTTTGTAGTGATTTTATAACATACTTATGTTATAAATTTTTTATAAAATAATATATATATATATATATATATATATATATATATATATATTCAGGCCAGTAAATATCGTTTTATACTGTTTATTATAAAACAGAGAATTTATTTAAAATATATATATATATATATATATATATATATATATATATATATATATATACGTGTGTGTGTGTGTGTGAATAAACAGTATATAAATAGAAAAAATTACTTTCAAATTTAAGCGGTCATCAGTACTTCATATGGTGTTCCAAATCCTGAGTATAGTTCCTCCCTAATATAGCAAATTTACAATATATATAAACATAAAATATTTTTATGCTACTTTTTGTAAATCTAATATCAAGAAATATTCATAATGCTTAATATTTGTATTCCAAATTGACATACGCCAAATTTAGTCAAGATTGTTTAGTACAAATAGCGAAGGAAGATTCTTGCGATATTTTCATAATTTACAGTACCTAAGAGTACTAAGCTATGTGATTTAGGCAATTCTATTTTGGTATAAAAAAATAATCTGCTGAAGAATATTTTTTTTCACTTAGTTAACTTTGTACAATTATTTTCTTATTATCAGTTAAGCAGTGTTGTCAGTGAAGCAGTTTAATGGATGACTTCGAGAAACATCTTAATGAATTTGAAAATGTGATTGTTAGAACGCTTGTATTTGTTAACGAAATTTTCAGGGTGAGATCTAACAGTAACTCATTTCAATGTGTGTATCTCAGGCGGGCATAGAATTCAATTAGTCTCTTAATCAAACATACAACCATGGAAATATGAGAAATCTTATTAGAATGTTGTCTTACAAGTCTTATCAGTCGCAAATAATAAAAACAATCGTTCCCGGCTACAATATGCATCAGATTTGCAACGCTGACAAATATTTGACATGATGTCCAGCTGGAAAGTGAGACGCACTCACTCGGAATAATTCGGCAATTTCCTTTATGTTACTTCACACAAGAGAGTAAATGTAATGTCTTCTGGCGGGAGACGAACTAACAATAGACTATTCTCTTTATATATTTGAGCACAAACATCGACAGATTCAAAGCTACACGTGAAATAGTATTTTTTTTTGGGGGGGGTTGCGTTACTCATAATTAAAATTAAATATATAAAATATTTCTAAAGCAACAGTTTGCATATATATATATATATATATATATATATATATATATATATATATATATATATATATATATATATATCAAAGTATGCGTACGGAATAAATTCCAATAACCCAAAAATACTATTCTTAAAAGAATGGTCAATACAGAGTAGACCACACATAATTTATTTGAAAATTATAACATAAATATGCCATAAAATCACAAAAAAATATCCACTTTCTTTCAACACTTCTGGTATCTTATCATGTGATAGTGTTGATTCAACACAATCCCTTGATAAGACATCAGAAGTGTTGAAACAAAATGACTATATTTGTAGTGATTTTATAACATATTCATGTTATAAGTTTCGAATATATTATATATCTCGTCTGCAGTCTCGCTCTCTCAAAGACGCGTCGTCGCATCTCTCTGTCGTTTTTACAAATACTTTCATGGTAAATACTCCGATGAGCTGTTTTCGCTGGCATCTCGCTCTCACCCTTTCACTGTTTAAACTCTTAAATGTAGCCGCCTCTTCTACTCCAGTAGCTTCATATCTCGCATCGCTCGCCTGTGGAACTCCCTTCCCTATTCCTGTTTCCCTGATAGCTATAATCTCCAACTATTCAAATGTAATGTCAATCGACATCTCCAGTTGCCTTGATCTATCCACTATCCTTCTCTTCATCCTTTCCTCCGTAATTCCTACCAGTTCTCGCTCCAAATCCTCTATAACCGCTTCCGTGCTAGTGGCTTCCCGCCTTGATAGCGGTGAAATGATTAATATATATATACATATATATATATATATATATATATATATATATATATATATATATATATATATATATATATATATATATATATGGCGAGAGAGAGAGGCAGCATCTTTTGATTCAGGCATGTTTTGGTTATTTAATTTCATGGTAGCTATAGAAAATTTATAAAGCAAAATTCCAAAATTTTCTTTCAAGTAATTTTTATTTTCCTAAGTACTTTAAATCTCATCTGAGATCATCTTCAGTAATTGCTTATCTAATGATGTGCTATGCGTTATTAGTGTAAATTCAATCTATTTTTACCTGCTAAATGTTCTTAAAAGTTTGTAGCTGATAAGTGTTTAATAAAAAAGTAATAAATTAAAACATTACAGTTACCTCCCTTGCATAGGCATAAATAAATATTTACAATTTACGGATGTTAAAGCATAACATATCCATAGATATGTAAGTCTTGAAGATAATCACAGATGAGATTGAAAGTACTTGTGAAAAGTGTTTGAAAGAAAGCTTTGACATTTTACTTAGTGAATTTTCTACAGCCATCAAGAAATGAATTATTGAACTTGACAAGATTAAAACTCATCCAGATACATACACACACACACACACACACACACATATATATATATATATATATATATATATATATATATATATATATATATATATATAGAGAGAGAGAGAGAGAGAGAGAGATAGATAGATAGATAGATAGATAGATAGATAGATAGATAGATAGATAGATAGATAGGAAAAGACACTATTCATAAGGCATTTTTTAAAAGCAAAAGCTAAAATAAAAACAACCGGTTTCGTCCCAGGACTTATCAAGTTTATTTATTCTGGAATTTAAAAAGCGTGTAAATTAATTTTTTGATTAACGAATGTAATCGAATGGGAAAAAAAATGAATTTCAAGAAACTAGATATATGTACGTATGTATGTATGTATGCATGTATTTATTAATTAAATATATATATATATATATATATATATATTTAATTAATAAATATATATATATATATATATATATATATATATATATATATATATATATATATATATATATATATATATATAATTATTTATCTCCCCAGAAAATATATTTTCCTGGTTCATCAGTTACAAAAGGAATTTGGTTTCGTTAATTTTTAATACATTTTTTGAGGAATAGATTTAGATTGATATTAGGTGACAGACAGGGTTGAATGGTAAGAACCATAGAATGATCTAAATTAGAAATGGAAGGTAGGCAGAGGGTTCTGTTTTAAATCTATCTTTAATATGTTTCGTGGGTTCAAGTGTACTCAGTCAAGAGGCCAGACAATTTGACCTCTTAAATAAGTTTTATACAGGAATAAAAAATAAAGAAAAAGAAGAAAATTCTGAAGCACTGTAGGAGAAAATTGGAAGATGAAAGAAGAAAATAGAGTTAAACAAAGCAGGGTGACATCGAAAAACGTACATCAGTATAACTTTTAATTAGTACATCAACTATTAATTATTACCAGCACAGTAAGTATAAAATAAAATAAAACAATAATAATATTATTAAAAATATTATTAATCTTGATTAATACTATTTGTAATTAATAGGGCTCAGTATATTAAAGATGTAATAACAATATTTAAAATTGTAAAAAGAAGAGTATAAAAATTAATATTATTATTGATAACAACTATTATATAAAGTTTAAAACGGATATTTGAAATTTGAAATTTAAAATTAGAAATTTACAATTAAAATTCATAAATGGTACAGAAAATATATCACATATTAATAATCAGATTACTTACTACTACTAGTATTAAAAATAATGATATTAATAATAATAATAATGACAATAATATTAATAATAATAATAATAATAATAACAATAATAATAATAATAATTAGATAAAAAATAAAGAGTAAAAAAAATGAAAAATAAAAAATTTAAAATAATAATGTTGCTTGGTTTATGTGTTTAGTAACCTTATTCTGATGTGAATTCTGAAAATATAAGAAAAACGTTAATGTGTAGATACGCATATACATACATATATATTTGCATACATTGCATAATGATATAAAGCAAAACATACAATTATATAAAGTCCTATAGTTAAAATAACCAAATATACATCATAAATATGTACTTATATATACATGCAAATTCACATATCTACGATATAGTTATTAAAACGTTTCGGCCGTTGTACACTCCAGACTTCTTCAGGTGGTTGTAATGTCGAACTGAAGCCTTTATTTCGCTCCACAGGGGTAGACTGTTTTACTTCCACGTGCCATGTTTAATGGATGTCAGTTACCAGTTGTCTCCTGTTAATTCCCCTCTCCAAGGTATCCACCGCCTTAACCAGGTATTGAACTCACACTACTTGGGTCCTGTCCCTCGATCTAACTAACGCCTTTATCCTTATATGTATGAAATGAATACAGTTATTAATTAAATTTAATGCACTGTCTTTGTCGATTTGTTTTAAACATTGAAGACTTTTCTGTTTTACATTTCTTGGTATCTCTCTTTTTCTTTCCTGTTTATTATTTGTTTTCTTTTCTTTTTTTCTTTTTTTATTGATTTTCTGGTATAGTGTTTCTTGGATTTGCTTTCCATCTTCTTTACATTTTTTTTTGTGTAGTTGAAAGTATTTCAAATAATGTTTGTATATATATATATATATATATATATATATATATATATATATATATATATATACGTCTATGTATTTTCTGTAAAAATGACAGAATATGTATTTCTTTTAAAAATGTCATTGTATTTTAATTGCATTCAAACAACAGTATTCTTACTTGAACTCGCTCAGTGCCCTTGTTGTCCCAATGTCTGCTTATTCCGAACTTTTAATTTATTAGTAATTTTCAAGACTTACATCTGTTTTATTGTAAATGTGCTATTATGACCGGTTGTGAAGTTTTGGTGAAATTCAGACGCTGTTCATTTCTGAATTCTAAAGAGTTGTTTTGTTTACTTTTATGATATAAGACATTTAATGATTTTGGATAGATTTTGTAGTTATAGATGCATTGAAAATAAGAATAGACGTCTCCATAACCCACATCATTTCAATTTGGACGCTAGAAAATAGGCACACAATGTCCACAAATCAAAGAATTAGACCCGGGCGATAAAACTTCTAACAGCAACAAAAATGCATAATGCTACACTCAAACTGTCTATAATACAAAATTTGAAAATAAATTAGAGTCTTTATTACCATTTCCAAGAGAATCAGTTATATAATTACGAAAAAAAATAAATCTAACACCACTTAAGGTTCTGGGATTTATCAAATAACAAAATTGCAATGTAGATGCGCTTACACGAGCAAACTCCCGACTTTATGGACGCAACAAAGACATCGCTCGTTATACAGAGGAACAAAAATGTCATATTATTGATTTTACAAATGCCAACCTAATTAGAAATTATCATATTTTCATTATGTCGAAAATACTTCGAGGAAATCCAGGTAAATATTTTACCAGCTATGAATACACATAAAAAAACACTTAAATACATGAACAAACTTTATTAAATCTATTCTTAAAGAATCTAACATATATATATATATATATATATATATATATATATATATATATATATATATATATATATATATATATGTACGACTTCTAACATATTTTGTTGTGTACACACACACACACACACACACACACACACATATATATATATATATATATATATATATATATTCTAAATACTTTGTTAAAAGTGCCTGATATCAGTCATTGAGCTAACATATTCAATTGTATGGATATGATTTTGTGACCCTGGGTTTCAAACTTTTGCGAGCATCAGGCAAGCCGATTTATTTTTTTTAAATTGGATCTATTTTTGCTTGCTTGATTATGTTTGGTGATGGGAGGGGGATTTTACTTCTCTGTTTCTTTGGGATGACACTCTCATACACATAGACACAGATACATGCAGGTCTACGAATTTTCGCTCACTCATCCATATAAACAATCCGAGGCCAGGAGTTCGGGAAGACATACATACGCAATTGTAATGCAATTTCGATGTCTGGTCTCTCTCCCCTTAATACTAAGTATGATTGAAAGAAATATTAAGATAAACCCTCTCTAAACTCGACCATGTCTCTCACACCACGCCTATCTACTCTCTCTGTTAAATTACATAAACTTAATACTACCCGTCAAAATTGTGAAAATTCATTTCACTTTTCGTCGTTTCACCTTGTGGAAGTGATGTCTTTAAAAGTGCTCTGGTGAAATAAATTATTACAATGGAACCAGAAAGTGGTTTGTTTTTCTTTTTTATATATATATATATATATATATATATATATATACACGAATATAAAATATATATAATATACATATATATATATATATATATATATATATATATATATATATATATATATATATATATATATATATATATATATATATATATATATATATATATATATATATATATATTCTCTAAGACTTAAATGAAATTCGTTCGGGTTTGGGGATTTTTTTTTTTTACATTTGACTCTGTATGAAGATGAGATACATTTTTATCATATGTTGTGCATTACTTTTGAAAGAAATGCCATTTTACAAACAGCAAAAAAAAATCTATTTACAATTTGGTTATATATAGATGTGATTTAGGCGGTATTTCCTTATGTTCATCACAGAGAAATTTTTATTTGCAAAATTTTCCAGGATTTCTGCCTTCGTTGACGATGAACAAGTTGAAACGCTGATGAAAATTACTCAAGTTTCCCCGATAGGCGGCACCTTTGTTTGAAAGAAATTTCAAAATATTTGCATATGCGAGTCGGGAGAATTTTATGTGTCTCACAGTTTAACGGTAAATAATGAATTTTATTTCTTTATGAGATTCTCTACCCAAATGTAACATAAACAAGCCGATTTGGAAAAGTACGATCGAAGGTAATGAAAAATGATCTTTATGACAAGGTGAAATGCAAAAAAATGTCCTGCAGAAAATTAAATATAAATGAATCACTATTAACCCCTGACTGCGTTGGTCTGCAGCTGCAAAAGAAGTGTCTGGTGCGATTGGAATTATCTTTTATTACATGTTCTTTCCTCTTAATCTGACATTGAATTCAAATAATAACCGTTCGAAATTTGACCGATTTAATGCAGTAACCCACGAATTGCATGCGAAATTCCCCGGTCTGTAGTGAGACAATTTCATTCACGACAATGCCCAATGTTATATTTGTGCGCTGACCCGGCAGATATTGATAAATCCAGGCTGGGATATAATAGTACATCCGCAGTGGTCACTTGATCTGTCAACTTTGGATTAACGTTTATTTCAAGCTTTATAAAACTATTGATAGGAAGTAACTCAATTGTCTGGAAGCTTTTATTTTCAGCAACTTAAACCAGTTCATTACCTCTTTCAGGAAGATGAGATCATGAATCTACCTCACACATTGTAAGAGATAGTCGTATTTCCAATATTGGAAAGCTTTGCCATATCTTAATAAAAGATTGCCAATATTTCAAAACTTGGACAATCTATTAGAAAGATATTCACCGAGAACATACTCAACGCTCTGCGTTAGCCTAATCCCGCAACCTGCACAGCCTCCATGCATCATTGGACATACATAATTTACTACCTCACCAAACAGATATCAAGTGTAGTAAACAGCAATCTCAAGTCTGTAAACATATCGTCCCTGATAGAAACGTCACATATTCATACCACGGGCATGCGATATTTCAAATCGTATAATTTAATTTTCTGCCTCAAATGACTAAAACAGGAATATGATTAAGAAACAGCTCTCTCTCTCTCTCTCTCTCTCTCTCTATATATATATATATATATATATATATATATATAATTGACTCTCCAGTCGGTTTCTAGGATCTGACAGCTTAGTTGATTCAGTTATGAAATTTTGACGATAATTTTAAGTGACATTTAAGACCAGGTAATGATTTACAAAGGAGGCCACATATGGAGTAAGAGGGAGGATCATGAGATGAGATCACTGTTAGATTGGCTGACCTTTTAGTTCTTGCTCTCGCTTCTTGAAGATGATTCAGACAAGCATATTGAAAACTGCTGAGTCCACTAAAACACGCTGATCTCCATTCTACCCTTTCCAAGGCTAAGCGCTCAGCGGTGTTATGTGCTATATTTGTAGCTGATATATATATATATATATATATATATATATATATATATATATATATATATATATATATATATATATATATATATATATATATATATTGTTTTATATACATTGTTTTTTGTTTTTTTATTTTTTTTTTTTTAACCAAGGCGCCTTCCGACCAACACTTCTTTAAGGACCAAGTTTGGTATGAGTCGACGATTGGACAACAACTTATGGAGAAAGCTATTCTTTCCCGAATTTTCAATCAACTCATTCTGTATTTTGCTTAAGGTTCGTTCCGAACACCATTTGCGAGTCCTGGAAGCTTTATGTATTAAATTACAGCAATCTTCTTTATGTAAGCAGAAGGAGAATTTACTTCGGTCACTTCATTTACTTGGAGGATCGTGAATATTAATTTCTTTCATATTACACACTTTCGGTGAAGTATTTACAACGTACATATTAATCGCTAATATAATTTTTTTTAGACGCACTCCAAATCTTCCGCCATATTACTTATCTATTCATAACAATGTTGATACAATAATTTTGCCAACGTTGGTCACTGAATAACTGTTGGCCGAAAGGAATCTCAGTTTTAAAAAATCAAAACTTAACAGCCTTTATTTAAAACAATTTATGAATTATGATTTCTCCAAGCAAAAATTGTGTAACATATGCAAATCATATATTCCGTACGGCAAAAAAAATAAGCCCGGCTTAGAATTCTAGAGAGAGAAAGGCTGACGCTTTAGTAATGCTTAGATTTTTTTTCTTTATTTTACCGTCCGACATATCTAGTTGCAATGTGGGATCACGACGTGATGTAATGATTAGCATGCTTGTCTTGTTAGAAAAATTACGACTGAGAAGTGACATCGTTCCTCACTGTGTGCCACATACGCTCGATACTATGTCACAACTGAGACACGGTTAGAAAATCCCCATCTCTAATTGCATCATCGGCGAGATTTCATCCAACTTTCGAGTTCTTACGCTTTTACATTTGAAGCGAGATTTTTTTTAATATTCTCATTTTATCTAATTACTATATATCACCCTGTTCACTATTATTCCAATGTTGGATATTTAAAATCAATATTGAACAAAATTTATTTTGCGTTAGTAAGGTTTTTTTAATAATATATTTGAAAATTATTTAGAAGTTGTTCTCGAAATTTTATTTTGAGTCATTTATATCTACGAATTGTAAATTAGTCGTGATATTTTAAATAAGAATTCGCTTCAATGATGATTTTATTTCTGTGTAATATCCTACTTATTTTCTAGTTAGTCTTTATTGCTTTCTTCAACCAACGAAGGTTATCCCTCAAAATCTGCTGAAAATAGTCCACTTAAAGTTTGTCATTAAGTTTCAAATATACAAGGGAATTATTTCCATAGACATCGTTTTCTTAACCAATATATGTACAGACTAATTAAATGAAAAAAAAAAAGAAAAGCAGAATTTTTTACGCTGCTGATTATTTCGAATTGTCTGGAATTTGAATTATGATGATATTAAAATATCCAGCAAGATAACTCAGTTTGGCATTCTGTGAGATCCACCAAATCATGACTGAGAAAAAAACGGATCTGACATTATGTGATACTGTTTGATAAGCTGATATTACATCGTTTATGATATTTATAAAAGTAAACCTGTGCAGGTACGATGCATTCTAATAAAGCATATATATAGAATTGCAATTATAGAGGTTTTGAACTTTTGCATAAACCGTGATAACAGGATTTGAACAGTTCAAGGAGAAATGTAAGTATTTTGCATATAAATCTAGAGTATTTTTTACACTGCTGACATTAATGTTGTATTCCTTCGCAAATTATATGACATAAATAAAATCAATTCTTACTTCATGAAAAAATTGTTTTCATTTGGAAGTCGGATTAAGTTTCTTCCTAAGAGACAATATTATTCAGTGATTATTACAATTTTTACCGATCGATTATGTGGTGAAAATAGTTTCAATTTTCTTGTCAATATATAAATTCGATTGTAGAAGCATGGTCAGAGGCATGAATCACTTTATATCAGATGTGCATAGCATAATGTTCGAGAATTATATAAAGTCTATCAAATATATTTAATATTAATTCTATGAAGGCATTTTACGATATTCATCTTTAATTATCAAAACACCAGGGATCAAACTGGATGCGTGAGAGGACGTGTTGAACAAGTTCAAAAGTTAATAAAATATTTACTTCCAGTGGCGAAATCTCTGTTTAACTGAACGATAATTATAGATTTATGAAGCGTTTTTGAAACGTAGCATAAATCTTTGAATTGGTTCCTTAGACTTGTTAATAATTGCAGAACACTGTTGACAGTCAATTTATTATTCGAGTGGGTCTTATTATGCCGGCGGTTACCATCCGACTGGATCTTCTGATTAGACACAGATTTGTTCTCTGTATATCATTTGTCCAATTCCCTTCGCAAGTTCCGATGGTAGCTGAAATGGATTACAACAGTGATTTTCTGAAACCTATTTACAATGAAAACTGCATTCGTGACATCGAAATGTTATTGCGTAAATTGTAAACTTTCCTTTTTATTCTTTCATTTTCGTTGACGTTTAATATTTTATTTTTGTTTTCATTTTTTTATTTTTCATATTTGGCTTCTTTTTCTTCTTTTTCTTTTTCTTTTTCTTCTTCTTCTTTTGCTTCTTCTTTTTCTTTATCCTTTTCTTCTTCTTTTTCCTTATCTTTTTCTTCTTATTCTTTTTCCTTATCTTTTTCTTCTTCTTCTTCTTCTTTTTTCTTCTACTTTTTATTCTTTTTTCTTCTTTTTTCTTTTTTCTTTTTCTTCTTTTTCTTCTTCTTCTTTTCTTCTTCTTTTTCTTCTTTTTTTCTTTTTCTTCTTTTTTCTTTTTCTTCTTCCTTCTCTTCTTCTTCTTCTTTTCTTCTTTTTCTTCTTCGTTTCTTTCTTTCTTCTTCTTCTTCTTCTTCTTCTTCTTCTTCTTCTTCTTCTTCTTCTTTCTGCTTCTATCAATATCTAATTCAAACAAATCCTACCCTTGAAAAGGAAAGGGAACATTTGTGGAATCTGCAATTTCCTATAAATTGCTATCGTTAAATAACACATGGTTAAGCATTTTAACACAAATGCCGGCTTAAATATCCAAAGTCAGGCGTTCCCAAAATTGCGAATTGTCATGATTATAGGTAATCTAGATTTTTCACTTGAGAACGAGAATTTCTATGTCCCTGCCAATAAATGAATTCATAAAATGATTTGTTAAAACGCAGTCTATTACATAGGCCCTCTTAGATGACTAACATTGTTCCTTTAGTTGCTACTTTAGAAAATTGTGGTTTCTAGCACAGATCTACTCATCATCGACAAACTTTTACAACATTATTTGCCAATGAACTACTGGCCATAAATTTAATAAATCTATGAATACACATTCAAACTCATTTTATATCTGAACCTATGAAGGAAAAAATATTGAACAATGAAGAAAATGTTGGGGTTTACAATAGTAGAGAAAAAATGTTACCACTTTTGTTCTCCGATGATTTTGACTGATATAAAACTACCTAAAATCAGTCGTACTAAGTCATATTTTATTATCTAAATTGTTGCTTCCTTGAAATCGTTGCAATGAATGATATTGTCTCATATCTTAGAGTCTTAGATAAATGTGTGAAAATAGTAATATTTTATTGTTCGATGTAATGACTATTTTCTATTTTCATAAATCTCTTTGAAATATATCATCATAAATGGAGACGAGTAAATTTAAAATCCTATTTATCATTGGAAAAGAATAATTTAATCTATATTGACACATGAGTCTGTTTATGTGACAGAAAACGATAATCCAGACGTTTTATTTTCGGACATTAATCTAATCAAACCATAAGATAGCTGTTTGAATGAATTGTTGGAAATTAACCACAACTGTTTTTGTAATCGATTCAGAAGTAAAGCCATCAATCAGTTCTTCTATATCTCAATGTCAAACCGTTCTTTCCTCTTTCTTTGTCACATAAAGCAACCTGGTCAAAATGATCTTTAATGTGAAGTATCAAATATAAAAATACTTCGAAGCCAAGATGGATGCATGAATAGAAAGTGAAAGTCGTTGAAAAACAATATATTTGAAATTGTGAAATAATAGAGATTATTTTCGGACAAATAAGTCTAGACCAAATGATATATTTATAAAAAAAAAAGCAGCAGGTTGTCTGCTATATACACAGTATTCATTTTGCATCGTGATTTAGGAAAGATTCGGGAGAACATTTATTATCTAAAACTGTTCTATACCGAACAATACAATTCCTACAAGAAAACATAAATGATTGCATAAACGATCCCAATGATTATACACACTATCAAACGGACACAGTCATTAACACACAGAGATACAAACACACACACATATATATATATATATATATATATATATATATATATATATATATATATATATATATATATATATATATATATATACAGAGAGAGAGAGAGAGAGAGAGAGAGAGAGAGAGAGAGGGAATGAGGGTAAACAAATATTTATACACATCCATTTCTAATTTATTGTATTTTCAACTAATGAATAAACATATTTTCATATAATTAACTGTACACAGATGCATAAATAAATATGCATAGAAAACTGAAAAAATATTCTATAGAAATAAATTTCATTTATATCAAATATTATTTATAAATTATTCGTAGAATGCAAATTCCTGATTATCAAATTTATAAATTCCTTTAATACTCTAGTTTATTAAAATGGAATATTCTAGAATGTTCCAATAATGTTATCAGTAGTTATTTTAAACTTAAAATATAAAAACCGAAGATTCTGCAATTTATATTTTTTGCAAGAAATTTATCATCAAGGCAAGAGGTAAAAACTTTTTAAAAAATCTCAAAACAAACTGAGTGTAAAGCTCTGGAAAGAAGGTATAAGTTACAGGACAATCTCAGACAACCAGAATATTCCATTTACGACCAGAATTTAATTCATTGCAAGTTATAAAAAACTCAAAACTGTTTAAAAACCAACGAAGAACAGGTACTCCACGGAAGATTTCTTCAAGATCTTCGAGGAAATAAATGCATCAAATCAAACGAAATTCAATGCTTATTCGTCAAACGTTGCAGGATGATTAGCTTTCATCCAGAATAGCTGTCACTAAACAGACAATATGAGATGAAATTGATAGGAACAATCTAAAGTCACGCTCTGTTTGGAAAACTCCACTGCTATTGAAACGACACGGATATGGCAGCATGAAATTCATTCGTGAACATAAAGATAAGGAAATATCGTATTTGCAAACAGGACGGACGAAATCAAATTTGAGTTGTTTAGACGTAATTCTAGAAATCCTTTATTGAAGTAATGATGATGTCATCAAACAAAGAACCTTTCTAACAGTGAATTTTGGCGATGGCAGCATCATGGTTTGGGGATGCTTTTTTCATGTAAAAGGTAATGACGACATATCAATAATATATGGTAGAATGAATGGCACAGCATATCAAAATATTTCGGAAGCAAATTTAAGGATTTCGGTTGAAAATTTTGAACTTCCTCCAGAATTGATCTTCGAAAGAGGTAATGACACTGCTAAATCTACGAAGAAATGTCTTGCTAAAGATAATATAAATATCTTAAAATGGTCATGTCAGTTAACAGATTAAACCCAATTGAGAATCTGGGATCTTATTTTAAAATTCGAATCCAATCGAGAGCTTCAAAAAAACATCCTGTATCTGAAGAGCATATGCGAAAAAGAATGAAACAAAATACCAACTAAAATTTACAAGTCGTTAGCTGAGAACTACAAGACGAGGATGGTTGCTGTAGAAGTGAATAATGACTTAGCTAAAAAGCATTAGGTGAAGATAATGTATTATTTTTCGTATTGTACGAACACTTTTTTCACCCATTAAAATGTGTACATGGAATTTATTTCTAGTAAATCATTCTTCCTCTTTTCTAAGCATATTTAATTATTATGCATCAGTATAGACTTAATTATATAAATGTATGTTTATTCATTAGTTGGAAATACAATAAATTAAAAATTTATATGTGCACGAATATTAGTTCCTTTCCACTATATATATATATATATATATATATATATATATATATATAATTCCTATTGTATATATATATATATATATATATATATATATATATATATATATATATATACAATAGAATTAAGATTACATTAGGCTAATGATAAGATTCACCTTGTAAATTATAATTCAATGTACAAGGTAAAAATGATCAGTAAACTAATGTAATCTTAATTCTTATTAATAAAACATAATATTCTAATTCTGAATCAATTTTAATAGTAAAATGTAATATTTTTATTAATACGATTCACTTGGATTATATACCAACGGATTATATATATATATATATATATATATATATATATATATATATATATAGGAAGCAAGTGTTCATCGAAACATTTTGTAGAAAATAAAATAAATAGAAAAGACATGTCTCATTAATTTATTATATTCTTCTTATGATGTGGAATCTGGTATCGAAATTGTGGATAAACTGTCTATAATTTCCCTTTGTTCTACTCAAGTATCTTTGAGCGTTTCAGTAATGTGTGGTATTCCGTGTTCATTTCGCTATCCCATGTTATTGTTTAGAATGTTGAAAGTTTAAAATAGTCCAGAGTGAATGCGAACGGTAAATTGGAACCAAACTTGAAGTAGACATCAATACCAGGCGTCGTTTCATGTTTTAATCATATTATCTATTTTATAGATACTTTCACAAACTGTTTCCTGTAGTGAATTATTTTTTTTATTATTATTGACTAACAAATAACGGTTTAATAATTAGTAGGATGTTGAATTGCTATTTGCATTCTGTGACGTCTACTAATTTGGTATAATGCATTAATACATGTCTTACGTTTCGGTCTTATGTTAATAGTTGTATTTTAGTTGTTAGGGATATTCTGCTCAATATGTCAAATGTAGTTCTAAAGATAGAAACCTGCTAATCAACCACATTAATTGGTCGTTCAAGACAACATTTATTTGAGATTTGGTTAGAAATATTTCACCTGATATAAAATTGGTATAGAAATCTCATAACCTTTCACTTGAATGGAGACACATCCGTATTAATGTAATTTTGTTTTATAATAGTTTTATAGTTTTCTCTGTTAGATTTATGACAGAACAATCTTAGATTATATCTACTGACACTTGTTATATTGTTAGAACAACGCTTACTGGAAAAGTATTTTACAAGATGGTGGTGGGGAGATTTTAATGATAATTTACTTGTCTGAAGTTAGCAATAAAATGACTATTGTATAGTGTTAGAAAATAAATAAAAGTTAGATATGTTACAATATCACTATATATTGTTATGGGATAATATCCTAACGAACTTCTGATGATTTGGTTTGTTTTACGGCATATCAACCTTAATGGGTTATTTAATGCCGACAAATGTTTAATGCTTGTAATATTTGATTTTGTCAAAAATCTATTTCTGGTAATATTTTCCCTTGAAAAATGTATTGCTGGTAATACTTTTTTACTGAAATGTATTGCTGGTAATAGTTTCTCTTTTCCTCAAAAGTTTATTGCTGGTAATAATTTTTTTTAAGTATTTCTGGTATTAAAACCGATTTTTGCACTTCCATAGTGTTTTTAACCCAGTTTCAGGGTTAACTATTTGCCCATAGCTGTGACCCTAACAGGTGCTACCACCCTGGGTTAGGGTGGACCTAGGAACATAAACAATAAAGAGGTGGTTCCACGCTTCTCAAAACCTCCAGTTCATAGGCCTTGCTGCTGGACGTAGTTTATCGTCTTACCCAGGACGCGGATGTAGTTTGTCATACCCATGACGGAACTTCTGATGAGTAATTTCCGTCTAACTTCCAGTCAGTTGGATTAGAAATTAAATCAAATTTCCTAAACTCGGTAATGATAGGGATATGAGTCGTCAGCTAATTTCGTGAATGCCTTATCTGAGAAAAATAATTAAGCAATAACTTATGGATGTAAACGATCTGAAAAACCGAAGTTAATTTGCAATTATTTTTTCTAAAATATATGATTATCAAAATTAGAGGAAAATCAACCAGAAATAAAGAAGAAAATGAATTCTATCTGTCTAACATTTCAACTTGGGAATAAAAACAAAATGCTAAGCCCTGTCAAGCGCCTTTGTAATATTCATAGCAACTGTCGGAGTTTCACCATTCTTATTTGAAACTTTATCGTCTCTTTCACCAATAATCGTTTATATATCAGCAGTTGACCTAAACATGTGAAACAATATATTGAATGAATTAAAGAAGGCTTTGCGAGATGAAATGTTTACCCAATTTAGAGTTAATTAGTCCCACTATTACTTTGCCAAAAAGAGATAGAATGTTAATTGACAAGTAGTTAGTACCTTCAAAAGGTAAGCCTAAGTATTTCATAATTCTAATTGTAAACCTAATTAAAAAGATAAGAGATCTTCAACACTACGTGAAAGCATATCATTATTAGTTTTTGGTGCATTCTTGTTTGAATGTTAGTAGAACGTCATGTCATATTTACAGTGATTAATTCTTCACCGTTATAAGACCAAATACCACGTTCATTTTATAATTTTAACTCTTATACTGTCCATAAAAAATACATCAATAAAAAATTGATTATACTGTTACTTTATCATGCCCATAAAAATAAATAAAAAATTAAGTAACAGTTATAATTGTCATTAATTCATTCATTCCAAACCAATGACAATCGATTTCTCTTTTTTTTTCCTCTTTGCACACAAACAGGAAATATTCTCACCGTCGGACAATGTCACACGGACATATCTACGCACACAACAGGTAATATTCTCACCGTCGGACAATGTCACACGGACATATCTACGCACACAACAGGTAATATTCTCACCGTCGGACAATGTCACACGGACATATCTACGCACCCAACAGGTAACATTCTCACTGACGGATAATGTCACACAGTCAAGTCGTTAATTTGAGCGTGAACGAAACTTTCATTTCGAGGTAAGAAAAATCCCAAATACTTTTTGTATTTTACCAACTAAATTATCTGGACACTACATCTAAAAAAGAAAATAGTACCATAAACTAGGTATACACCTTTTGCTTATTCTTTATCTTATTTTTCTGTTGCATTCCGATCTTTATTCGATCTTCATTTGGTCCCAACTTCACAATTTTACCCAGTATTTCTCTCTTTCTCTTCTTTAACAATTCAACCAAATAATAAATACGCAAGTTTCATAATTTTTTTTTTCAATCATTCATTAGAACTTATTGTTTGTGTCTGAATTTCTAGAATGAGGTTTTATCATTATTACACTATTTATATTCGGACGATTGTCTTCATCTTTGTTGTTTATGTCTCATCATTTTGGCCATTGCATCTTACAGCCTTTCTCAGGTCTATATCGATCGGGTTAAGCTATAGGGGATTCTGAAATGAACGCTTTATTTAATCTACAAGGGTATACTGTTCTCATTTCGCTGCACATGTCAAGGGATCTGTGCTTCTTTCCTTATCAGCGGCTCTCATATTGTATTTACTTCTATGCTAGGCCTACTAACGATGTCCCCAGAGGACACAACGGACGAAACGTTTTGTTAAAAACAAAATTGAGACAATTATCCGAATATCAATTGTGTCAAAAATAATTCCATTTATCATAAAAAATGCTATATTATTAACACATATATTCTACAATTCTAACTTTTAAAATTAAATTCGATATTTAAAACGGGCAATATCCCAAGATCTTAACAATAATTGAAAAGGCAAATAATTATCTTACCTTTTTAACTTAAATTTTAAATTTGAGTTTCAGCTGATATAAACACACTAGCTCTCTACAAAAGCTAATCATTTTTTTTATATGTATACAGCCGTACATCGCAAGAAATGTAAACAATTTAAAACTGATAATATTAAATACTATTAAATATACATTGTAACCTTGGTTCTCCAACGTCTAATATGTCGAACAATTGGGTTTCGATCAAAAGATTCGAGATGAAGATACCTCATTTATCAAACAACATTTCGGTTCTCGAATAAAATTGCCGAACAAAGTTAACCGGGACGGAATAACTTCTGAGTCGATCGATTTTTGCAATATATTACACGAGTTTAAGCTTATTATAATGAAAATTTTCACTGTAATCGTAAATTGATAACTTTATTAGCAATAATTCTGTTGAATTAAACATACGTTAAATTCTTTACTTTTACGTAGAGCTAGCATTTCTATTTTATTTTATATGTTTATGTATGTATATATGTATATACATATATCGATACTGCCGGCTATTTGAAAACTTATGTTTAAGTGGAAAACATCCAAAATTAATGTTAATGATGCAAATTCTAAGATACCCATTTGTTTCTCATTTCTATAGAGCAGAGTCCAATGATAATTTACAATCTGACACTGGAATGAAAATACATATCTTGGTGTTCAAGTCTTCAAACATAACAACTCGAAAATCCTGAAATTGGCCAGATGAACAAGACGAGGGTTAGGGGCCTCCGTACTCACAAACATTTATGTACCCATTGTGATGTTTTTAAAGAATTTTACCCCAAGCAAGGCAATAATGCCACTAGCACGCCAACGCTTGAAGAGGATGATTGTAAGAGAAATGTGTGACACTTGAGGAAAAGTTAAAAAGAAGGACCAGGATCAAGATCAAGGCATCAAAAATGTCGATTGGCATTACAATTAATTTTTTAACGTCATAGTTATCATGATAGCAGATAAGAGGAAGGAAGTTCCACTGTCGGAAAAATCGAGAGAAGAAGGTTCTGGAGTAGTTGTTTCGACAATAACAGGATGAGACCGAGATGCCAACCTAGTAGCACGCTTACATTCATGCATTTAGGGCACCAGTGAAAATAGCTCGTCAGAAAATATTTTCGTCATGAAAATATTTGTAGAAAAGACAGAGGGAAGCCACATCACGTTTATGAGAAAGTGACTGAAGTAGGGATGCCAGATCAGGACCTATCACATTGCATATCCTTCTTTGGATTTTGTCGATAACCTCGAGATTAACAGGCGGGTCACCAGGCAGTACTTAGGATACATATTATCGTTGAAGCCACTGTTACATTCTTTTAGCGTCTTAGTCTTTAAGGATATATATATATATATATATATATATAGAGAGAGAGAGAGAGAGTGAGAGATAGATAGATAGATAGATAGATAGATAGATAGATAGATAGATAGATAGATAGATAGATAGAAAACTATAAGGAAAGATATGTATTATTTGGGTGTTGGAAAGTTTTACATATCGATAAAATGAGTTGTCTATATTTCTGAAATGAGGAATTGGAACTATTTACATTGTTCTCACGATTGGCCTCACAGTTATTGTCATTATTCATAAAATTTCGTTTCGAAATTCCAACGTATATCACCTGAAGAAGACCGGGGCTTACAACTGCTGAAACGTCGTGAATATGAAAATAAAGATGAGCACAACAGTGCGAAGAATGTGAACAGTGTAAATAATCAATCAGGTAATGATAATAAGATTATTAAGGAAATAAGGAGCGTATCTGGGATAAATATCTGAGTAAATTATTTACAATGTTTCAAAAATTATAGCAAATTCTATAATTACCACAAAATATTGATTTGAAAGCCCAGCTAGAACTTTTAGAAATGATTCTGTAGTATTTCCGGTAAAAAAAGAAAGAAAAAACATGACAGAATTAAAGTTATTATACTCGGCATTTTCTTTTTCCTCAATTCAGACTATTTCTCTGTTTTCCAAGCTGCTGACTGCATAAACAATTCATGATATCTAAGTAAATAATATATAGTATCTACTCTGCACATGTATATTTTATTTAAATGTCTAAACAAAATATTTTAGGAAAAT
The DNA here is from genome assembly GCA_903632075.3 of Acanthosepion pharaonis. Taxonomy (NCBI): domain Eukaryota; kingdom Metazoa; phylum Mollusca; class Cephalopoda; order Sepiida; family Sepiidae; genus Acanthosepion; species Acanthosepion pharaonis. The sequence continues at coordinate 2,241,235 of CAHIKZ030002112.1, forward strand.
TTCCCTTTCGAGACAGATGAATAATTTATCAACTGTTCTTTTTCACTGCATATATTTCTACATTTTGTTCCTCTTGGTACGAATTTTGGTCATGGTCCAACACATGACGAACATATTTCATGTTCCCAGGTGTTTCCCGTTAACTAATTGTTTTCTTTCTTTATTTTAAACAATACATTTTTTCTTTGGTGAAATGGAGAGACATCCGTGTAAATGTAATTTTGTTTTAGAATAGTTTTATAGTTTTCTCCGTGAGATTTATGAGAGGACAATCTTAGAATATATATACTCACTCTTGTAATATTATTAGCAAAACGCTTATTGGAAAAGTATTTTACAATATGGCGGTGGGAAGATTTTAATAATATTTTACTTGTCTGCAGTGACCAATAAAATGACTATTATATAGTATTAGAAAATAAATAAAAGTTAGATATGTTACACTATCAATTTATATTGTTATGGGATAATATTTTAATGAAGCTCTGATGAGTAATTTCCGTCTGACTTTTGAGAGTAAATTAGAAATTAAATCAGATTTCCTAAACTCAATAATGATAGAGATATGAGTCTTAGGCAAACTTCGTAAGTGCCTTATTTGACAAAAAATAAATAGGCGGTAATTTATGGATATAATCGGACTGAAACCCCGAAGTTAATTTGCAATTATTTTTTCTAACATATATGACAAGCAAAAGTAGAGGAAAATCAACTAGATATAAAGAAGAAAATGAACAATATCTATTTATGAGATGTGATAATCTCACTATTTAGAATATTTACATCGTTCAAACTGTTGACTTCATCTTTATTGCCATATTCACGAAGTTTCGACCTCTCTGCGCTCTTAAATTCTTCAGGTGATATCAGCTGGATTTTCGAACCGAAAGCTTTATCTAGTCCACAGTGTTAGGCTTTTCTACAATAACGTGCCATATCCTTTTCTGGACATCTCAATACCCTTTAGTAACTCAACTCTCGGAGTTACTGTTACCTCTACTGTGGACACGTATTGAATCAATTCTATTTTTAATCCCTTCTAGTATATAAACAATTCTGTTCGAAATTCAAACGTAAATCACCTGAAGAAGGTTGGAGCATACAACGGTCGAAACGAAATGAATATGTCAATAAAAATCAGGACAACAGTCCGAACAATGTAAATAGTTCACAAAATGAAAAAAAAACTTATTTCCTTGTTTTCTAAGATGAAAATATAAAAAGAAACTTTAAACTAATTCGAGGAGAGATATTTCACACCTCTGGTTGGAGCTTGACATTCAGTTATAATAAACGCAATCAGTATGAGACTCATGAGATATCTGTTCACATTTGCCAAGTCGTTTGTTTACAAAACATTGCAAGATTCGTCTATAATTCTTTTTCCCCTTGCGAATATTCTTTTACACTGCCGATTATTTAGAATGATAATGCCAAAAGAAAATTTGATTCATCTCTGCGAACTGCCATTGAAAATTTAATATAATATGGGATTCCGTTTATTTCTTTTTGTCAGAAATATATGATTTATAATTTTTAGCGATAAGTAAATTTATCAAATATTAATGCTTTTTAACAATGATTATGTGATGAGACATCGGCAAATATGAATATTTAACGAATATTGTTTGAATCTTAATTTAATATGATTATTGCATCTCCCAGATCGACAGTTCTCGAACGTTTGTAACATATAGAAAGATAAAAAAAAAAAATGACGATTCTCTAATATATTGCCTACGGTCATCATTTTTGTTGTAATTACAAAGTTTTAGCAGCTTCGCTCTACAAAATTCATCTGGTGTTTGTCTATTTGGATACATTTCATGAAAATTCTAACAAAACCCTTGATTCAATCTACGAGGATGGATTATACTCGTTCCGCTTCCCAGCTGTGTAATTATAATTTACTACTGCGCCGTTTCCATTGAGTCCACATACATAGTACCTGGCCCAGGAATCGGCTTTGCAGTTATTATGCGTTGCAACCCAGAAAATGTTACTGAATGAGGAATAGCCAAAACAGAGGTTGGAAATTAAATGGCAATCAATAAAATACATACCCGCAAGCGGCGTGAAGTAGGTAAACCTCTGCCAGTGGTGGACTTTTTATACAGAATATTACCCCCCCCACACTTCTTATAATAATATCCAAAGTATACTATTTACATTATTCGGACTATTGTCGTCATCTTTATCGCCATGTTTATTACAACTATTCGGCCGTTTTACGCTCCGGCCTTCTTCAGATGGTTGAAATGTCGAACTGAACACTTTATTTCGCTCACTGGGGTAGACTGTTCTCAAGGACACATGCCGCAGTGGATATAGGCGTTGGTTACATCCAGTGACAGGACCCAAAAAGTGTGTGTTCAATACCCGGTTAAGGCAGTGTAGAACTTACAGAGGGAAATTAACAGGAAATAACTTATAACTGACATCCATGAAACATGGCACGTGGAACTAGAACAGTCTAACCCAGTGAGTGAAATAAAGGGTTCAGTTCGAAATTCCAACCAACTGAAGAAGGCCGGAGCGTACCACGGCCGAAACGTTGTAATAAATATGGCGACAAAGCTGGGGACAGTAGTCCGGATGATGTAAATATTGTACGTACTACCTCATAACAGAAATATAGACAGATGCCCAAAGTATTTATGAGAATTGTGACATAACCAATAGTGTTCTTAGATACGGAATATAAAACTATGTCTACAAACTCATGAAGCAATCACTAGGCTAGTCGGACAATTTCGGTGTGTGCTGTTACTTCTTGTCACACATGCCTGCACACTGTGTTTCATTTTTTATTACTACTGTTGAAGTCTTCCTCTCTCATTATTTTCTTTATGGCTCATATATGTATTTATTCCAATTCTAAGCCTAATAAGTATGTCCTAATAGTCTAGCATATGCGATTATTCGTCAATCGTTACACTCTCATGTGTTCTTTGTTGTCAAGTAATTTACTCCATCCCATAAGGGTTGATAACATATCTCCATAGAAGAGCAACTATTCTTTATTTCACGGTCTCATTCTAATTACGTCTTTTCGATGTTCCTCAACCCTTACTATTAGGGGGCAGCTCGTTTCGCCTTTATAGTATTTGGCACAACTGCAATAAATGGAATATACAGAATTCTTGGTAATTTTCCGTTTGCTGGGCTTCACTCAGCGAAGATTTCTCCGTAGTCTGAATGGGTTTGCGGATATTTCCTTAATATTGTATAAACCGCAGAAACTTTTTAAACCCTTCATGTAAGGAAAATAGACGGTGACTATGTTCTTGTCGTCCTTCTTGGCCCTTCTGTGGAAACGGCAAGAGCAGTGGGTATGTGGAACAGTAAAAGTACAATATATATATATATATATATATATATATATATATATATATATATATATATATATATATATATATATATATATTCCTTGAAGGTTTCTCACATCAACAAGCACTCATTTTGCCACATTTTTAGGACTACATTGTCATCAATGCAGACGGAATTTGCATTCTCTCAGCATGTGGAATAGTTCTATAACTCGGGAAAAGCCTCGGAAGATAACTCTCTATGTTGTCTGGATGGAGAAATATCTTCAACGGTATTATCTTTTTCTGCACCATTCTTTTTATAATTCCATTATATTGCGGTTGTGTATATGTATAGCCGTCCACTTGATTTCGAGAATACCTGTCTACTAGGGCGGCTATCCAATCCCTATTGCAGACGTGTTATGGTTCGGTTCCTTGTACCACGATGATAGTTCAAGGTAGAAACAATAAAGAAGAACTCGAATACGGATAGGGAATAACACAGATATATTACAAACAGGAATATATACAGAGAAGTAGAAAGTGTTAGTACGAACAATCAGGTTTAGTAGTAATTGTCTGAACGCGTCTCTGTTTCGGTCTGCCTCTGACTCGACTGACTGACTCGCTCTGACTGACTGACAGACTCCTGACGGACCTCACTCCAGACTTCAGACTGAACTGTATTTAGTCACCCCCACTACGAGGGCATCATGTGGCACAAGGCCGGTTTAACGTGAGATCTTCGAAACCGTGGGCTCGGCCAAAAATATGACCTTTGAACCCGTATAAACGGGTTCAGGGTCGATTTTCCTCCCCGAAAGAGACTCCGCACTTCGGCGTAGCCTCGTTTGGGTTCCTCCCCGCCCGAAGGCAAAGAGTTCAACCGATCAGCCGGTCGCCCGACGTCGGACTGAACTCTTGAGACGCAGTATTTATTACGTATGGAATAAACCATTATGTTATTATGGGTAAGGTCCCATAACAAGACGCTTGCTCCTTCCTGGCAAGTCGACGAGAGTGAGATTCGAACACAGGTCTCATTGTCAGAATGCGGACTTTCTAACCAGTCGTCCACGTGCAGGTAGTATGGCCATGTTATATAATGGAGGCACAAAGTTTCATCAGCAAATTCTTGTGCATTGTCAGAAAATTATGTTTTTGGCAACTAATTTATCACAATTATTCTACGTAATATTTGATTTACCGTGGCTGCCTTCATATCCCGACTGTAGCCACTTCAGGTCATCCAGTAAATAAGTAGACCTTTTATTTTTCTCTCTGTTACTTTTATTCCACAATGAATATCATCGTTTACACTTTTTATTACGTCTTCTCTTAATCCCTCTTGCTCCATTGAAACATATCCATTGCAAGACAATTGTCTATAATTAACCTTATCACTTTCTAGGGTCAAACTGCCATAGAACAATCACTCCTCTTATTTATTTTGTGCTACATGCAATCTTGCCTAATAATTTATCCTGTAAGTTTTCAAATGCAAGACTATCTAAGGATAATATATGATTCAATCCAGTGCAATGTTTTATCTTCTGAATTATCTGATTTTTCTAACGTTTCATTATGGAACTTTAATCTTGATAGAAGATCTACATGGAAGTGTTCTTTCAAATATTCGATATCGAAGTCACCGTCCAAGAGCTTTATCTCCCATCTCAAAATTTTACAATACATAACATTATGTAACTCCTTCTTAGGGTTAAAAATAAACTCTAAAGATATATGGTCAGATTGAAGTAGAACCGTCCTCCCTAATCAAAATTTGGCGAGGTCTATCTGTGCTCTATACTTTATCTAACGATTCTTTTTTTTAATATTTCAACAGTTAGTGCCGGCCGAAATTAACCTTCTCGAAAGGTTCATTATAGGATAATTTTCTTGAGACAAAATCGTTGATTCGTCACGCTCAATTGCATACAAAGTTATTTTCTCTTTAGTGTTAATATTTTAAACTGTTTTTTTAATTTTTAAAATGCTGTATTCTGTAAATGAGTTTATTTAAATTCGTTGTTCATTTATCCTATTGCTGAAAACGGTACTATCAATTCATTATACTTTCTCAAATATCTGTTTAAAAATTGGCTAACCCTAAAAAAGATTCCATCTCTTTTTTATTTGTAGGTGTCGATACGCGATGTTATTTTCTATATCAAGTTTTGTCTGGTGAAATTCCATCTTTGGCAATCTGGTATCCCAGAAATGGTGTTTTGTGGTTATCACTGATTTATTCTTGTTTATGGTCATCCCAGCAATTTTAAAATTTGTTTAAAACTTAATCCGCTGTTGGTTGTAGCTATTTTCTTAGACGATATATTAGATGATGTATACATTCGTGCAACCAATCTCTACTGGTAGCATCAATACATACATATATCATCTTGATAGATGATCATATTCTTAACATCACTAGTTACAACATTTTCAATGGCCTTTTGAAAAATAGCACTTGCTGATTTAAACTATAAAGTATACTCTTCCATTTGAGTAAATCTGTTAGTTAGTTAATTGTAGTTACCTTTTTAAATATTTCACCACTTTGAATTTGTTTATAGGCAGATTTAAGGTTTATTTTATCAACGTATTTAGTTCACAACAATAGGAATACTGAATGAGTATATTTTGGGTTTGAATCCTATTTTGTAATCCCCGCATATCCTAAAATCGCCATCCGGTTTTTATAAAGCAACAATGAGTGTGAGACAATTACTCCCACTAGAGAAAACATATTCTGAAATTCATTGCTTCACCAAATACTAAAAGTAGCATTTAAATGTCCTAACCTTAACTCTAACTCTGCCAGACTCAGACTAAGAGGAGTCACTATATTTGTTTAATTGAATGTTTGCTTTGTATCTTGTTAACATCCCTGAGTCATTAAATTCCAGCTGTTAATTAACCTCGTTTTATCCAATTTGAAGACAACTATTCCCACGAGTTTCCTGACTTTTTCACATTTTCCTACCGTGAGGGGAATCATTTCGAAGCGTGTATCTATCTGAAATGTTCCTTTAAATCGACCAAACGTTATGATGAATGAGTCATCGGAATGTGTGAGTTTAAGCCAACTACTCTAATTTAGTCTCGCCCATTAATTCCATGAAATTTATAGTCATTTGGGTGATATTATTAATCTTTTTTCCTGAAGGAAATTTAAATTTCCCATGCTTTTTATTTTCCTTTTATACTTACAAATAGAATTGTATTTCTTCTTTTTTTCTTTTCACAATTACAGCAGACTAAAGATGAATATATTTTATAGTCTCCAAGCTTTTTATTACAATATTTGCATCACACAAGGTAATTCGATATGCTTCATGATTCGGAATTTCTCTTGGATGTATTGGAGTTTTCGACCATGTTTATGTCACAAGCTACGGGTGGTTTCCAGGTTTTGTTACTTTGACAAAATTTGGAAACCACCCGTGTCTTGTGACATACTGTATTATTGGTACCTTCGACTCGCAAGAAACTATATCCTCTTTTCTTTTACCGCAGAAAATTCATCTTTACAAGGTCTGAAATTTATGAAAAAATCAAATTTTCCATTTCTCTGGGATATTGAATGAGAGAAATATTTCTGATGATCTCACATCCTGCCGAAGCCAAAAAGAGATCTGTAATCTCGATCTACCCCTTTGTGGCCTTTTATGTTCTTGGTTCGCGCTTTAGCAGAAGAAACATGGAATTCAAGTTTCTACAAAGTCCAGCTCATCGACCGATGTTTGAGATTCTATCGGCGACGCCAGATTGTTATGCTATCTTCTAATCTGTGATGTAGAAATTCTTCCTCTGTATCGAATTTCGACTGACTTATTTGTAGTCGTCCGACTCTACGCAACATACGGCAAGTGCATTTTAACTATGTCACTACACTCTAAATATAATGGCCTAAAAATAGAAATTGAATGAATATTGAGTATAAAAACCACCATTATACCAGCGGTAATTGGTGGTTACTGATATAGAAATATATGAAAACTATACCAAATTTCGATGGTAACATCATAATAAATTAAATCCAGAACATCGTTTTCTTTGGAACTATTCAAAAGTAAAGATTTCTAAATCAATCGAATATATCTAACCCACCCATATTGAAGTGATGGATATGGTCTCATGACTGAGTAATGCAGGTCATTACGAAAAAATAGTCATTAAAGATGGAAATACGAAAAAAATAATAAACTGAAGGATTTTACGAAATTAAGGAATATATTAAAATTAAAACGAAATCGAAGAAATATTGTCAGTGCAAGACATTCCACTGCAGTGTTTATGCTAGTATAATGGAAAGGACAAAAACTGGTTGACAATCATGGAAAGAAAATCAGGAAATCTATTAGACTGATATAATGGTAAGTCATCCGCATGTGGAAGAAACGATTGAGGAATTTGGTTAATAAACATTAAACAAAGCGTTGAGATGGAGTAGTAAAATTAACGAAGATGAGAATAAGAAAGGACTACTGACTGCAGAAATAAATAAATTTATACTTATTATTGGATAGAGAAAGCAATATACTTATATCTTGAAAAAGAGTTAGATGCAAAAATGTGTACATACAAAGTCGTTTGAATGATTGATAAAAGATGATATAGAAAAGAAAGCAACAAAATCATTAACTTCCCAACTCAGTGCAAAACAATAAGAACACGGGTGACAATCAGCAGTATGAAGGTTGCGCAATGAAGTGCAGGGAATTATTCTACTTGCCTTGACGGAATATTCCATACTTGAAAAGAACGGTTTGATATTTAGAGATATAATAAAGTAGCTACGTTTTACATTGGAAAATGTGTCACAATTTTGGATTTCATTGTGCAGATGCAGATTGTACAATGAAGATGAAATAGTAAAGGTTTTGTATGATATGAATATACAAACTTACAAATACATTAAACATTCGTAAACGGATATTGTTATTCTCAGCATAGAAGGCCGGAATTGTTACCATATTGACGTCGGCTGTCCGTTTGATAATATAGATAATCAATGCAGATATAAAGCGCGAAAGCAAGAGAATATGCAATTGCCAACAGTTATAGATTTGCGCCAAATCAAATCGGAACATTAGGAAGAGCGTCAGAGAATGTTGCCCATTGTTAGAAAGATTTAGATTTACCAGTGTGTTCTTATCTGAGGTTGGCATATTTCTTTGAGAAAGTACGAACAATCAGAAAAATACTGTGGTCATAGGATGTACTGTGGTATCCAGCATGTGGAAAACATGATAACAACATGCAATAAGATCTAAAGAAGGACAAAGAACAACAACAACAATAATAATAATAATATCCTCTGGATTTGAGCTGGCAGAATGTTGGCCACAATTTAATTATTTATGTATGTGGTTTTCGTATCAATAAGATTAAAACTAAGTCTTGCATGGGGGACATCAGATTATAGCCTATTGCAAACTCACCGGTTGAAAACAAAAAAAAACACACAGAAGAATATTTATAGCATCACAAATGGAGATAATCTCAATGCAGCGAAGATCAGATGACGCCAAGAAAGAATAAAGTATAAACTTGTGCAAGAATTGAAAAATATAACCAATTATTGGGTACGTCGTTTTTACACATTTTTCTGAAAATCAACTTTGGACAAGCCTCGTTAGTTGTGACGTAAAGCGATAAAACCTCACACCAAAACTTAAGACTCCCAGCTTTTGAGAAAATGCACTCAAATATCGGCATTAAAAATGCGTTTAAAAAGTTATTATTTCAACAGGAAATCAATAATAGATTTAATATTACATACAAACTAATTCAGACCAAATATTTATACAGTCATAAAATACAAATTTTCAGCGTAAGTGGCTTTAGAAACAAAGGAACGTCTTAGTTGACGGTATAAGTTTTTGCAAGATTCTGTCTGGGTCATGATTCAAATCCGTAAACAGCATGTTAATTTCACTGCTCTTTCAACACTCTGAGAATATGAAGAGAAATCAGGCAACTCTAATTTTTTGTTATTTAAAAGACGTGTTTGAATTTAATTTGGAAGTTCATGAATGCCATATTTTGAATTTCTTCAGGCTGTTTTTTATTCCTTTGGATCATACTGAATATTTACAGCTGCTGGTTATGGAATGCATTACTTTCAAACAAGCTAGCTGAAAACACTTCAATAATGAATTTAATAAGTTGGCGAAACCTGCCATGATGTTCTGAATGGTATATACCTCTATATTACATTGCTAAAGTTAACGATTTCCAGGCAGCAAATATCAAGTGAAATTTATCTTTGGAAATCAGTAGAGTATATTCTAAAAATAATATCCTTAAAAAAATTGCTCTACGATATAATGATACATTAAACTACACTGGAAAATTATGTTTTACATAACAAATTGCAATTAATATCCATTTTTTTTACCTTATATTTCTCAATAGCTTCCTATATAAATAAAAAAAACACATACTGATATAACGGTGTAAAGGCAAATAATCTCCTTCGGTATTAAAATTCAGTTCATTAAAGATTAAAAAGTGAGACCGATATTATTCGTCTTTTTGTTTTTGTTTTTTTTGTTTTTTTTTTCTCAGAAATAAAACTATCGCTTAAAATAAATTACGATATGTTTATGATTTATGAATTGTTTAACTGAATCCATTGTGAAAAAAATTATTTCGGAAAGAAAAATAAACTAAAAAAAAATAGTTTTTAATTGATATTTTCTCTTAACATAACCTGCGATTAAATACATCGATACTGCATATTTAATTGCACGTAAATAATTTATTTTAAAGTAAAATTTATAAAGCATTTTATTTCTTGTAACAATTATATGTCTACTATTTTATATGTCTGTTTTTCTAAGTATTTTAAAGAAATATTAAATCTCAGTTTTAAAATGATTTATTTTCACTTTATTTCTTTGCATGAATTTTACTTGTTATTTATTTCAGTCAACTTCACAACAGCTCCGAGATATTAATGCATTTGGTCGTAATTGCATTTCCTCAAATGGAATCGAAATTCTAACGTAAAGTCTTTTGTGTGTGGTTTTATGATATCATGTATCAACGATCTAGACTTGATTAACAATCTAGTTTAAAAATCGACCTATCTTAATTTAACTATCTCTCTCTCTCTCTCTCTCTCTCTCTATATATATATATATATATATATATATATATATATATATATATATATATATATATATATCAACATATTCAAGTATGCGACGTATTAGACTACACCTATTTTTATTTATATGTTTGCTTTAGTGAGCTGAAATTGCGTTTATATTAGTTTACTTTAAAAATTATATTTATAAAAAAATTAGTATTATTAGAACAGACTAGCACCATAGCCCAGCATTGCCCGTGCTTAGTTCAAAAATCGTACGACTCATACAGCAATCGTTATCACTTGACTTAATTTTTTTTTGCCCTTCCTTGCCTTTAAAGGAGTGCCCTTTGCCACGCTGATGTTGCTAAATGCCTTACTTCTCACACTGCGAATTTTTTCTAAGCTCTATACTAAACATTAAATCTCTTACGAAAAAAGAACTAATTAAGATGAACACAAAACGATCAACTTTTAAAAAAAAGTACTCGTAACTGGAAGAACCGAATGAAAAAAGAATGTTAACAACAAATACTTTTTCACAACCAACACAGTTCTGCGGAATCAGAATCAACGTTGAGTTTAAGCAAGCGAATGAGCCAACTGGAATAAAGTGCCATGCAGATTTAAATTTTTCCTAATTGTGACGAATGCAGTTATCGATTTTTTTTGCATGCTAGCATGCTAGTTAACATTCGTGTCAGTCAGCTGTTGGCTCTCATGCTGGCAACTAAAATCTACCTGCCTTTTCGTGGCAGGCAGCTATAGGCTCTCACTCTGGCCAGTAGAAAATGTACGCAAACTACATGTCAGTACCCTAATTATTTTATATTCAATGCTTTGGGTTTTTTTTAAGCATTTCACCCCAACTAGGTCAGAAGTGCAATTATCACACAGGGGATTATGGAGAGTGAAAATGAGAGAAGACAGTGGGTGTAGGAGGATTGAAGAAAGGAAAAAAGAACAGGTATGAACGCAACAAAACATGGTGACTGATGTTGCATTTAGGTTTTTGATGATTGTAGTTATCAGGGAAGCAAGTGAGAGGAATGGAGTTCTAATATGGAGAACTGCGAGGAAAGAAACTGTTAGAAGGGCGGTTACATTTAACTATTTCAACAGTAAAAAGCTGGGACCTAGATGCCAATCTAGTAGTACACTTAAATTCATGTAGTCAGGGCACCAGTGAAAAATGCCCATCAGTGCAGTAGCCATGAAAATATTTGTAGAAAAGACAGAGGGAAGCCACATCACGTCTGTGAGAAAGCGGCTGAAGTCAAGAAGCTCATTCACTACCGATTACATTACAGATCCTACTTTAGATTTTTTGAGAATATTGCAATAAGGGAATGTAGGAGAAAATTTTATGGAGAAAATTTTAACTGCGCAACCAGTAATAAAAATCACAGAAATGCAATTTGTGTTGTTATTCATTTAAACATCGTCATCATTTAATAGTAATAAAAAATATATCTATAATATATTTAAAGTAATAATAATAGTAATAAAAGTAATAGATAGATACACACATATACAATACACACATACATATATACATACATATATATAAACTTACATATTTACAAACCTAATATATATTTTTCAGTGTTTGATGCAAAATGAATGTCTATTTTTAAGACTATATAAACTTATTTTTATGATGACATTTAAGTAAAAATTCATTTCTCTGGTTCAATAACTGGCTTGTATTTTTTGTACTTAATTATTTTAATTTTTTATTCCAGGCATTGTTTGCATCTGTTTATATATATATATATATATATATATATATATATATATATATATATATGAATGCAAGAGAATGATAGGATAAGGGACAAATAGGAAATCTTTATAAATCTGTCATGCTTTGCTTTTATTAACACTTGAGTTGTGGAGGTTAATTTTCCACGAGGGCCGGCCAGGTGGAGGTGAGAGAGGGAGCACGTCGCTCTGGTATTTACTCATTCCCCAACGAGAATGAGATGTGACACAAGGTCGGATTAATGTGGAGAACCGAGCGCTTACACTCGGGCAGGGAAAAAAATTCCCCTCAGCCCGCGCAACCGTTGGTTGCGCTGGCCTCGGTGCGAGCACCGATCCCTCCCTCTGGTGCAATGGGAGGGCGCGGCCTCGGGCAGCTGTTCCCCAGGGCTGGGCACCTCTTCAGTATTATTTTCTCAGTTGCCCCTCCGTCCTTAGACAGTGAAGCCCCTGAGCGCACTCTGTCCAATGACAGAGACGCAACTGAGAGATGATACATAATGCGCGTACTCACTTCCAAGGAGGGGAGAACTTCTCCGGAGCCAAGAAATCGGCTGTATTTATGTTGGCTGTGGTAGCATCGTAGCCGGTTGGCAATATCTTTTGGTTGATGACTGAAAATTAACTTCCGCATTTTGACTGTACACATGGGTTTAAGTAGTTTCCGGTTATTATTTTTAGTTAGGAGGACGTGTGTATGTTTATGTTTCATTGGCTTTACTTTTTGTGTATCGTTCTCTGAAAAAAACACTGAGTCACCGGAAGTTAACAGCATTCGGACGTTTGAGTCACTTCCGGCCGGGTGTGATACCATTTACCTGTACTTTCAAATTGAGTTCGTGCAAAAACACTTGTGTTTATTCCAATTTTTGGCGCTGTCAGAACCACCGCCGGGTAATTTTACGTAGTCCTGTGGAGTTTTGTTGAAATGGTTGAAAAATGTAGGAAATACTATCCCATATATAAATGAACACACACACACACACAGACAGACAGACACACACACACACACACACAATCTGCGTTTTATAATAAGTAAGATGTACATAATATCGCTGTAACAATTATGTTTCTTATCGATAAGTTGTCGAATAGTAATTTGGTTAGACATTTAATACACCTGTCGACCTGAAATTGAGATTTCTGCATAATCTTTGTCAGGTAACTTGCGTTTATTATTGAGCGATGCACCCCCTAAGTGAGCTAACGAATTGAAAAATAATATGAACCAGATTATTTTTTTTTTTTTGCAATTTCATCTTTTTTTATTGTAATTAATTTGATACAGTATGATATGTACAATAAATGTTTTAACTTCAAAAATAGTTGTAACCTTAACGATCAGCTCATTCTTTGATGATAGAATTTTTTTTTCCTTTTTTTAATTTTTGCACAGAAAAATTGAGGACTCGGTATCCAGACATGTATTCAAAGCATCTCCTACATTAAACAATGAAAATATAGTAATATATTTTGATCCAAGTAAGTTTTGTTTGTTCTGGACCATTTTTTGTTTTTTGTTTTTGGAATAGCAGCTGCCAGCAAAATACATTTAATCTGATCTTGGGTTGCTAACACTGTCAAATAATAATTAACATTTGCACACAAATATTTCAAATTAAATAAATCAAACAACCATTCACTAAGTAGATTCATATCAATGTGGAGACAAACAACGATGTACATCTGATGATAAAAATATATAATATATTGTTATTGCATAATTATATTATATAATATTTTTATTTCTACAATGAAAAGGAAAGAAACACAACGTCTGATTCCAACTTCCTACCTACGACCTTGAAGTTTTAAGCAGTATAAAGATTTAACTAGATATTCTGTTTTGAACATCTTACCGACTGTCACTACTTACATCAGGAATAATTCAACCAAGTCGCCAAAAAGGTCCAGATTGAACATTCAAAACATACATACAATAATATCTCCTGGATAAGAGTATAAATTAACAGATGAATAGACAACTGTTAAGTCTTAAACGTTCCTTGTATTCAATTATCTACAAACTGTTTTCTTGGTCACTCAGAGATTAAAGGTAAGAGGAAAATGATTATTATTTTTATGTTCATGACATCTACATTATTAGAAAAAAAAAGAAAATGCAAATATAAATAGGCAAGTTTTACTTTATTGTCATGTGCATCCCTATAATAATTTCGTTTACAATTTCATGTCTGTATTTAAAAAATATATTTAAACATATATATAATGATTCCATGCCCGAAAATATAAAAGCAAAACCCAAATCCCACACAATGCAAGAGTTCGTATTGTACCAGTCAATCACACTCTATTAATACAGATTTACCGACGTGAAAATATTTGAATCATTTTGGAGAAAATTCAGTCTTTTCTTTTTTATTTGTAAAGATTTCCTCATGGATGCACATTCCACTTTATAATCAGATAAGCACACGTCAACTGTATTCAATAAATTCCCATTCCTAAGGTCTGGCTTTTCGTCCCTCATTAGATACGCAATGTGGTGGAACATTATAATTCAATTAGAGTTACCTCCCATCAATTGTCGAATGCTCTCATATATTGTCGATCCATGAAATTAACGGAATAAATTATGAATATCGATATGACGTTACATATATTAAGGCGGTATAATAAAAATCAATATCTGCTTACAGGTATATATATATATATATATATATATATATATATATATATATATATATATACGCAGCAAACATTCTTTTAAACATCTTTTGGTAAATATGACAGACATACTAATTGAAATCAGTTTTATATATGTTTCCTTTATTCTTACATTTTTTTCATTTTTGCGGAGTAAGACAGTGCTAAAATTGTACATATTGCCCATTGTTTCAACATTTTTCGCCCACTTCTATCGCCATTTTCTCTTAGGTGTAGTTATTTTCTTTTTCGTATTTTGACTTTTAAAGTTGCATTTTATTTGTATTAAATGTATACTAGTAGAAATGTTTATTCCGAGACTTTGCATATTGAGAGCCGTATATATTAGATTGGCTTACCATATATATAAACACACATGTGTGTATTACATATGTGTATATGAAATATAGACAGACACATATGTGTGTTTATATATATATGGTAAGCCAAATATATAAAAACACAGACACATACACAAACATATGTATGTGTCTGTATGTGTGTGTGTGTGTGTGTTTATATATGGTAAACCAGTCTCGTACATATCGCTCTCAACATGCAAATTCACAGGGTAGACGCTCCTATTAGTATATATATATATATATATATATATATATATATATATATATATATATATATATATATATATATGTATGTAATTAAAAAGAAGAGAAGAGAGGTGTCGCAAACGTTTTTGGTTGTAATGTGGATTTTTTTTAATATTATGATTTATTTTCCATAATTTTACTACACGTGTTTCTGGTCTCGCGACCGTCTTCAGGTGTGCTTTTCCGTGTGGGGTTATGATCTATTTAGTTCGGATTAAAATTTGTTTATAAAGTTTTTTTCTTGTATTTTTAGGTAGGAATAATTGTCTGTTTGATATATTGGCATGGTATTAAATTTACTCTGGTTACATTTGAAGAAGTGTTGTGATACAAACAGATTTCTGTTGTCTGGCAATTTTATGTTGCTTTTCTGTAGGGAGACCCTGTTTTTCAGTTGTTGGCTGATGCCTATATATGACATCTTACATTTTGTGCATTTAAGTACATAAATTACATTTTTGGCGTTGCAGTTTAAGTTTAACAAAAACAGAGAATGTCTCATATCGAGAAAATTTAACATTGAAAAACATAAAGAAAAAATTAATTATTTTTAAAAATATGTGGAAATCTCCGCTTTTACCTGAAGACGGTCGCGAAACACGTGTAGTAAAATTAAGGAAAATAAAGCATAATATTTTTTTTCTAAAAACACACATTACAACCAAAAACGTTTCCGGCACATCTCTTCTCTTCTTTTTAATATACACACTTTTCTCGTTGGAACCACTATAACCTCTTTCTTATATATATATATATATATATATATATATATATATATATATATATATATATATATGTGTGTGTGTGTGTGTGTGTGTGTGTGTGTGTACATATATATATAATTATATATGTTTATATATGCATATGTATATATATATATGTGTGTGTGTGTGCGTGTGTGTACATATATATATAATTATATATGTTTATATATGCATATGTATATATATATATATGTGTGTGTGTGTGTGTACATATATATATAATTATATATGTTTATATATGCATATGTATATATATATATATGTGTGTGTGTTTGTGTGTTTGTGTGTTCGTGTAATGTTTTTCAAACCTCATTAGACCATTTCATTGCTCTCTCAATATTTTATGTGAATTTCTCCATATTGTGAAAATTTTCATTCTCATCGATAAAAAAATAGGTTTGATGTTTCTATAAAATTCAGAGGAGATTAATTAATTATTCCTTATATCTATTAATTCTTAATTGTCAATATGTAATATCAAATTTGTCGCACGCTTTACTATGTTCAGTGATTTCTATCTGTATGATTCATTTTCACAAAAATAGCCTCCTTTTCATTTCATATTACTTATGCTTTTATCGCCTTGTTTGTGATGTATTTATTTTTATTGCATTGTTTTGTTTCTGCGAATCATTCCAACACTTCATTTTGCCATTCTTTCGAAGAATATATATTCTGTCAGCTACATTAAATTTTCTCTACTGGGACATCTTCATGGATTTTAACTCGTAACAGATATCGTCTGTGGTTTATTATAGATTTTAATTAAATTGATTTTGCATTTATAACGACACGATTAATAATGAATAGCGAATAAGCAAGCAGAGAACTGGAAGAAGAAAATCTAAACGAATTTAGGAATGGAACTAATACTACTTTTACTACTACTAAAAATTATATGGCAACCAAAGATTTTAGACCACGAGTAAAGTGCAGTATTCTCTTGAAAAGTTCTTAGGTCTTCACTTTTTTGTCAGCATGAATCTAGGATATTTTTAACACTGAATACACCAATATAGATCTTTAAAATGCTACCACTAATACTACTACTACGACTACTAATACTACTACTACTAATAATAATAATACTAATAATAATAATCAAAGCTAATCGCCCAGACATCGTGATTAGAGATCCCAAGCACAAAAAGTGACTCCTTATTGATATGATAGTCCCTGCAAACTGCTATTCGCCAAGATTTTCAAAAAGCCATCAGAATACAAGGAAATCGAAATCTGAAAAATGTGGCACATGAAAACATCATCAATTAAAATTGTATTTGCAGAACAGTAGCCTCATTGAAGCGATCCCTGGTAACCACGCCTTTAGGACATACAAGTATTTAGTATAGTGTAGAAATATTTGGAACTGTCTTAAAGTTTCTTGAAAATATTTGAAAGAAAGCTGGACGATTAGATTCATCTTAGGTGTAAAAATTTATGATATGACCTGTGTTATATCACTCCAACTAAAAGTATTAAATTAAAAGAGATCCTAGCCAAATTAGAATGCTTTTTTCTTGCTCGAATTGAGAAAATTAAATACAACGAAATATTGACAAATTATGGCTGACGTTGCATGAGAACTGAAGAAAATGCGAGAAATCAAGAAAACGAAAAGCTGAGAAGCAAATTCTATTTATCAACGATTCATAGAAAATATCTTCGATCTCAGCGTCTTCAGTGGATCAACATATGAATAATTTCTCGTATCTACCGGTAGAGTTTTGGGAGACAATGCTAAATCTTTTTTAATACAGAAATAAACAGAAATATGACATAGTTAATATTTTAGACATCTATATCATAGGGACTAATTCACAGTTGACTGTCAAATCCTGTGTTGGCTTGACCTTCAAATCCCTGGTTAACTGTATATGTTTTTATGTCATGATAACCCCTGGTTAACTTTATATTTATTTATGTAATGATAACCCCTGGTTAACTGTATATGTATTTATGTAATGATAACCGTATAGCTACCTCACTGAAATAAAAGGCTACAATCTAGGTGAGGAGAAAAAACTTGAATTTATAATTTACCATGGATATTATTGGAAAAACGAATGCAATTACCACTGATAGAATTTGCACCAGCTTCACCAATCGCAATTTGTGGGCCACGTCACATGTTTGTGGGCCACGTCACATGTGTTCATTTGCACGAGAGACAGAAGTTTCAACAATCTAAGGGAATGCCTATTCTAAATGAAATATCAAGGTGTTTGCAACGGCAAACAATTTTCTTTGATAAGCCGTTATTAAAATTCATAGATAACGAATAAGAGTTATCTTTGTAGAGACATGATTACCGAAGGAATATATTATAAAAACGATTCACTATCTATCTATCTATCTATCTATCTATCTATCTATCTATCTATCTATCTATCTATCTATCTATTATTATTAGTAGTAGTAGTATTATTGTTATTATTAATGTAACCTTATAATTCTGCATACCATTTCCTTCTTAGCTTGTGTGTACGTTACACTCTGCGAATACCTAATAAATAATTGACTATTCTGTTTTGATCACAAGGAAAGTCAGAAAAGACATATCAAAACACTGATTGGTTTCAGTTAGAAAAATGCACAGACAAAAAAAAAGAACGAAAGAAAGAAAGATAAAAGTGAATGTAAAAGTCTGTTTCAGTGAAATGGGAAAAAAATTGTCAATTGTAATATTTTCCGCATTTGTATCCCATCACATCATTAAATAACGATCAGCATTCATATTTATGATTGTTATTGCAATAATTTCAGCGCATATTATATTGTTGTAAAATTCACTGTGAAGAAGTAAGATTCATCAGAAAATTTAAATAGGAAAACCGTGAAATTTTCAGGGATATTTCTAGTTATTATTGTTATTATTAATCAGTCTCTCGAGAAGTTTTAGTTGACTATCAGAAGTTCATTTTTCAGTTCTTCAGATAACTCCATTTGATTTACGGGAAGGATTATTTTCTGTGGGGGGTCCATTTTTCTATGGATTTCTTTTTTTCGAAACTGTTCCAAATGTAAATAGCATTGTTGTCACATTCTTTTGCACAAATCTTTCAGTTATATCATATGTGTATATTTATCCAACTTCAATATTATTTGCCTCTGTTGTGACAATAGCATCCATCATGCTTCTAATAATATTCATATTTCTGGCCGGAATTAATATTGAAGTCACTAGGGAAATAACAAAGCCATAACGGTTAAAAATGATGATGATGTGGTTAAACATGACGTCATATCTATAATTAATGTTATTATTATTATTATTATTATTATTATTATTATTATTATTGATTAGATTCATATTTCTCGTAGCAAAAGATGCATGGGTCTGTCTACTCATCTCAATTTCTCTGCAGCGTGATGACGATCAACATGGCTGCAAATAATTACACAAATTAATCCTGAGACGTAAATTGTGCATGACATTGATTTGCCCAATGCTTCGCTATATCATTTCCAGCTAAATTAATAGCAAACTCCAAAACTAGACACGTGAATATATTTTGCTTTCTCTCCTGTATTCATTGAGATTGCCCATCATATTCAGCGAACATGATATCTTGGAAAACGGATGAAAAAATGGCAGCCAATTGATTATCTGATACCATAGCAATTTTGACGTCCAAAAAGATATGAATTACGTAGGTTGCACAAATGAAGTGAAACATTGACTGAATTATAGAATAAGCTAAAATATTGAAAATATATAACTAGGGGAGATGAGTCTTGGGGGCCATATTAAATACGATCAGTTCATAATGAAGAAGTAATAAAAGAATTAATAAGTGAATATTGGCTCTTGTATACATATGAGGAGATAATTACGTAAAACATAATTTTCATAATAACAGATTTTGGAAAGCTAACGAATAAGTCTTTTAAAATAGTATAACATGCTGTACCTGAAACAAATAATAGCCGAGATGCGAAACCTGTCGACTAAATTTAATAGACTTTTCACACCTAGCATTTACCAGAACCTTACGCATATACATATATTAAGGATTTTGGTCGCCATTAATGAATACGTATACGATTTCTAATTTTCTCAGAGTTGCTTCAATCTGAAGATTGAATAAACAAGTGAAAGGACTCATCCTTGTCTTCAGCTACTTTTTAGTTTTGTTTTACTGAATTCATTTTATAACAATACACGGGTCGTTTTTTCTGCCACTATAAGTTCGGGATTATTCTAAAATAACTCCCAAATAAATGAAAGTTACCTAGCAATTCAAGCATGTATTTGGGGCGTAGTTTATCAAACACGTTTGAATAATCCATAAAACATAGCTATATGTTGTTTTGCATTTGTATTGATCTTTTTTATATTATTCTTAGTCTGAATATCATGAATTTGGTGACGTACTACCAGTGAATTTAATCCCTGTTCTGGGCTGTGTAAAACGAATACATGGTGAGTAATAAACAAATGACATATCCTTAGATATGGGCTGTGAAACAAGAACACTCTACTTCTGTAGGTTAAATAAAAGACCTAGTTCAATATACCTGCCCTATTAGCCGGATCGATATACACCGGATGAAGTTCGCAGGACTGAACGGTCGAAAAGTATTGACAACCCGATCAAAGATGAGCGCAACAGGCTAAATAGAAATATTCATAATTCTTCATCTCAGAAATGTGGTAATTCCTTTCTTCTCTTGAGCTTCTCAATGTCCATATATGACTTGGGTGTTATATTGGCTCCTAATTACTCCTCGATTGAGCACATTTTTCTCCATGTTCCTTACCAGTTCCAGGTTCAAATTTACCTGCTATATCAGTAAATCTCTCCTTCCTCACGTTGATATTTGTCTCTCTAGATAATTTCCAAAGGGTTTTACCCTCTTCATGCCGTTGTTATTGATAGTTGTGATAAGAGACGCTAGATGACATTAAGGTGAGACCTGTTGAACACAGCCATTCTTTCTGGGTGTGAAGTTTATCCACAACATATCCATTCATTCCGTTGTCTTATTCATTAATATTTTCGAGTGAGACATTTATATATATGGGTTTAAATAAATTATTTTAAGTAAC
>CAHIKZ030002112.1:2267500-2342500 GCA_903632075.3 Acanthosepion pharaonis
AGCCTTTGATGATTAATCCGAAGAGGAAAAAATATTAAAGACCCCTGTGAGATAAAAGCTTAGGGGTGGGGTGTCATGGGTCTTTACCTATAACTACAGAATGAACTCTTCCTAACACTATGTATACTACGCCTCTCAAGACAGAGGGTCGAAATCGAGGAGAGCCGATAGTAGTTCACTCCAAACCAGACTGACAGTCATACTAACACCTTCCAAAACTTGTATCATTATTTCGTGTAATAAACCTTCGTTATTTTTACACTTTTCTTCGTGTTGTTCTTCCTTGGTCCTAACCTGGACCATAACAATAAGTATGTATGTATTTCCTGATGTTATTGAACAGGTTCGATGTCGATTCCAGCACGCGGCGCCTGTGGACAGGACTGAAAACTATAGCACTGTTTGACCCAGGCCTTTTGAGTGAAATTCGGTAGACGAATCCATTGGGGGTCTTTCGAGAGTCACAGGTCATCGTGGGCGAGGGCTTGAGCGTGCTGGCCTTGTTCAAACTGTTTATCACGCTAGATAACACGCTCTCTCCCATGAACACTAAGGTCTGCTGAGCATAGTTGCAGTATAAACCACAGGTGGGATTTATGGCTGTTGAGCAAACACAATTGTGCCTGAACGAGGGTTTACAATAGGGATTGGATTACCAACCTAGAAGACGGGTATCCTCCAATACGTGTGACAAGCTATTTTTATTTCTACTAAACAGAGTTCAAAGCAAATCTATAGAGCATTCCAAAATTCGTTTAAAATGAAACAGGACTAGGCACTTTAATTTAATTTTATTACTGAATTTGAAGTCTTTAGTTTCTGTTTTTGAAACATGGTAATTCCTGTGTAGCGATGGAACCATATTTTAAATTAGTATAAATATATATATATATATATATATATATATATATATATATATATATATATATATATATATATATATATCGATAGATAGATAGATAGATAGAGAGAGAGAGAGATGCAATTTCAAAGAATTAATGGATCTATTTTACAAATACATTTTATTACTTAAAACGTTATTTTTAGTGACTAGAAGTATCTGAGTAGACGTTTCGACTTAAAACTCTTTACATTACGTCTAACGGTGTGCGCAACCGAGAAAACTTAACAAAAGTTGAGAATAAAAAGACATTATGCGCTCCGGTATACTTCGAAACTGTGTCCCCATATCATCCTCTATGGTTTAGAATATTACACATCATAGAGCCTCACAACATGGTAATGATTTACTTACCATTTTCGAAGAATGCACATTCCTTCGTTTCAATTTTCTTAAAAGCCCATTATTTCTCAGCTTCCTATCTGAAATATAAACAAGGCATTAAAAAATATATATTGTTTTAAATTTAATCAATTTTAAATATTTTAGACATTATTTTTAGCTGCTACCCATATTTGTTTCTCTTTTTTCACTTCTATTTAACAGAAATAAATATTAAGTTACTTTCTCCCTTTTATTGAAGTCGGTAGGAAGGTACTTAGAAATGTGAACCGTGCGAACTGTTTTCCCTTATTTTGGCAATAACAATTAAGTGAAGAAATTACTGATACATAATGATGATAAGGATTGCATATACGTTGATGATTATTGCCAGAACAATCATAATAATATGATATCGATCATTTCGACAACAATCAATATAGCAGGAAAATTATTTGGAATGCACTTGCCTCAGTTTGAACGAATTAGTTTGATTAGCGTCAAGCAAGGTATCTGAATTTAGATCAAATGTCCGAATGTCTTTCTTACAAAAATTCTTGCCCGTTTCACTAATTTTAGGTTTTGAATAATTCAGATTACAGCGTGAATTTCGTAGAAAATACTCACAATGGAACTCTTTTGCATATTCATTTAATTAACATTGTCCAGGTTTGTGTAACATATTGATTAGGCGAGTGAAATTAATTAGCCATAGAAATTAAAGACAATAGGAAGGAAAAAGAAAAAAAGACACAAGTAAAAAGATACATGCTTAGAATAATATGGTTATAATGACAATATCAATAAAATATATAATGTTTTAGATTAACAATGTTAGATATATTCGCCAAATAAACTTTGGAAAAAAGGAAGGCAAAACATCTAATGAAAGATTAAAGTAAAACTTTCTGAAATGAAAACTAAAATATATATATATATATGTACCTGTCATTCAATTGATACCGCTGTAGCATAAAATTATTATTGATTTTTCTAGGTTTTATCAATTTATAATTTTTTTGTATTTTACCAGTAACTTTTTAAAACTTCACGTTGAATAGCATGGAGATTTTTGTTTTGTTTTATACTCTGCATTTGACTTTTAATAATAATAATTTGGAAATAATGTATGCAGATTTAATTTTATCATGAAAACATGTTATTAGACCGGCCGGTGAACGCTCCCGCTTTGAAAATGATGTTTGATCATTGAGTCAGATTTAATTTTACCTTAAAAACACGTTCTCAGTCAGATCGAGAATTTTTCCTTTCACGAAAGATTGATGTTTGGTTGTTTGGTTAGATATTTATCGACGTGATTTTAATAACAACCAAGTATTTTTAAAAAAATGAATGTTTGTCACATAACCGATGTAGCTAACGGGAACGTTAATATTAATGAGTCATTGAGAATTCGGTTGGATTCCTAAAATTCAGGTCGATATGTTCACGTGTAAAAACAAATAAATTTCAATCAATGTCCAGTTAAATTTGACTATACTATCAGCGATATAACCTGATGAAGACACGGCAGAATACCTCTATATCTTTAGAACAGTGCCTTAGCAACCAATGAGGAGAGACCTGGAATATTATCATAAGCTCGGCTAAAAGTTCGACATAATTGAGTTTCTCGGAATAGCTCAATTTGTTAACTATCAACCAAATATTACTTTGTAGTAATTCTAATTATTATTACATAATATGTTCGTCCCAGACAATGTTAACCGCATTGTGAGATTATTGAAAATAAAATTATGACTTACTTTTTCATGTCATATGATTGGGAATTTGAGACATGCCAACTATAAATGCCCAAAGTTACTTCTACAGAATTATGGATGTAATATATATTTGTCGAATGTAACATAAAATATCTCCCGAGACAGTGTTTTTAATATCAGTGTGATTTCCCACACAATTATGTTGAATAATCGAGCATTGATTGAGTTGCATATATTTCTATAAATAAGGTTTAGTTTTTTGGGTAGAAAGTAAATATTTAAAATGAATTTTCAATAAATCTACTTTAGTCTTTGTGCGCAGTTTTCCAACGAAATGTATACATTTTATGACAATTTCCATCCGTATCCATTACATAGTGCAGCAAAGAATTACTATTAACACAACTTGCAACCAAGTACTAGTTTAGTAATTTAATAAATTCACTTAAACTTAGAGTAAATTATTTATAATATTATGATACAAATATCCACAGCATGGCTTCAATTCTCACCTTACGATTTTAAGCTTACGACCTAACTATAGGTGTCACGAGTTAAATAATATCTATTCTTGTTTTTACATAATACATTTAACATTTCTGTCTGAGTGTATTTCTTCAACAATTTTGTAAAAAATCGAGAAAAATGATTATCAACTGTGAGTTTGTAAACGAGGCTCAGTAATACATTATAAATGGAAACAGGTTTCCTTTCATTTCCTTTCATGATACATTTTAATAAATGTTTCTGTTGTTAATTATAATTACAAATGTCATAAATTAATAAATGCGCTTATATTCAAATATCGAACGTACTGAGTAAACATTTTATTAATAATGAAGGTAATGTTTGTTTTATATATACGTTCTTGATCTGTGTATCAATCATTTTAAAATTTATTTAGTTTAATTTTAACTGAAAAACATTTAAGTCAGATGAGAATATATAATTTTAATTTAAAAATACTTTCTTTGAATAAATATATATATATATATATATATATATATATATATATATATATATATATATGCATACAGACATATTTGTTTTATGTAAGGGCATAAAGTGATTAAGTCAGAAGTGTATCTTATGAAAATATTTATATTCTCATAAGATAGACTTCTGACTGAAAACTAGAAGACTTCGGCTGAAAGTTATCGCTTCGCAAAGTACGATATATTCATTACATGAAATCATTGAAACAAAAATTTTAAATGAATATTTCTTTCATATATCGGATTGTTATAGTTAAGGAACGATTTACAAATAGATTCCAACTTGCCTACTGTCAAGTAAAATGTAAATTTCAAACACTTTTCTGTACTATAAAAGACGATATTCCTAAACAAAGCTATTTTGACATGAAAATCAAAACAATTTTCGAGTGAAAGAACAGTAATGAAGGACGGTTAATTAATCAAATAAACTTCTTTTTATTTAATCACTATGTAAATTAGTTAGACCTGAAGAGAGATAATACCGAGAAGTAGATAATATATAACATAGATATTTAGATTTTAGTGTGAAAACCCCTCCTTGTAGGAGTGTACGCACTCGGATACTTTCCGGTCATAAGGCCCGTCCCTGGGCTGGTGGTATCACGGCTATGATTAGCTTGGACCGGCTCTGACCAGTTTGGACTAACTTTGAAGCCAAGACCAGATCTGACCAGCTTGGACAAGCTATTACCAGCTTGGACAAGCTAAGACCAGCTTAGACTAGAAGCCCGAGTGAAAACACTCGCGTCCCCACGTTAAAAAATGACCTTGTGTCACAACCTGACTCAGAGGGGGGGGGTCAAATAAATATCGGGAAAACCCGTCCTTGGAGAAGTGTATGCACTCGGATACTTTCCAGTCACAGGGCTCCGTCCCTGTGACTGGTGGTATCACGGCTATTACCAGCTTGGACAAGCTAAGACCATCTTAATCGCCACGTTAAAAACTGACCTTGTGTCACAACCTGACTCAGTGGGGAGTCAAGTAAATACCGTGAAAACCCCTTCTTTGAGGGGTGTACGCGCTCGGATACTTACCGGTCACAGGGCTCGGTCCATGTGCCAGTGGTATCACAGCTATGACTAGCTTGGACCGGCTCTGACCAGCGGCCCGAAAGAAAACACTCGGGTCCCCACATTAAAACTGACCTTGTCTCACAACCTGGCTCAGTGGGGGTCAAGTAAATACCGTGAAAACCCCTGCTTGGAGGGATTGTAACGTCGGCTTACCATCTCTCACTAGCGTGTAGTTTGTAATACGTTTATTCATCATCTCTCAGTTGCGTCTCTGTCTTTGGGCAAAGTGCTCTCAGGGACGGTTTCCTCGAACGACTGCCTTTTCATTGCACCAGTGATAAGGCTTGGCGCTTGCACCGAGGCTGGCGCAACCGGCTCAGGGGAATGTTTTCCTAGCCTGTGTGTATGAGCTCGGGATCCCCGTTTTAAACCGACGTTGTGTAAAAACTCGACTTTGTGGGAGGTCGAGAAAAAACCAAATTGCTATAAAATACTTTAAAATATTTATTTAGGCTCTCTCAGTTTTGTCTCTGTCTTTGTTCAAATTGCACGCAAGGGCGACTCCGTCGAATGACAGCGTCGCAACCGAGGAAAATTGCACTGAGCGGTGCCCAGCCACTGCACTAGAGGGAGTGATTGGTGCTCGCACCGAGGTCGGCGCAACCGACGGTTGCTTGGGCACGGGGAACATTTTCTCCTAGCTAGTGTGTTACCACTCGGGCTCCCAACATTAAACCGACCTTGTGTCACAACGCTACTTCGCTGGTGCTCGAGTAAATTCTGAGAGAATTTAGCTCTAATTTCGAATTTATTCATATCGATAATATAGGATTTACTTAATTAGCTATTATGTTTCCCTCTTTAAATTTTGAATGCATAACTAATTCTAATTTCTTTTTTCTTTAAACTATATTAATTTTATTTGATAAATTTCCCCTTTTCTATCACCCATGAAACAAAGATAATTGTTTGTACGGAAAATAAGGATCTACGTACATCAAATCGTCTTTAAATTATGTGGCTACAGAAGAAGTATCGTTGAAGTTCTTCTGAAGTTTTTTTTTTATCCCTATCGCATCATCTCCTCCACAGCTATTGTGATGATGGCCAAACCAAGATTCCTCTACAGGAGTTAGCTTAAATGCCGCCCGATTGGGTGGCTTTTAATCTAGCTTAAAATATTAGCTACCTTAAAATTTTAAGCTAGCTGCAATTTAAGACACAAAAGGAAAATAAGAGTTACCCCTCTTCAACCATGAAAACAACGATAATGGTTAGTATAATATACTAATTTAACCTCTCACAATCTAACAACGCTAAATCTGAGCTCAAGGAAAATCGTTCCCCGTGCCTAACTCTTCTAGGGCTTTTGAATCACGTAGGAATCAGTGAAATCATACTAGTGGGAGAGGAGGAGTTTCTTGGATACACACACGCACAAAGACACACACATACATGGTACTTTATATATAAGATATAACGGTTGACCATAGACTTGAAGAAGCTACGATCATAGTGATCGGGGATGCATCTTCACTGGTGTTAGTTACACAAAGTAACAGTTATCGGGAAGAACATTTTAGGGGAAAATTCTCGTTATAATTGGAGTAAAAAGAGAATTTATATGTTTGCATTTTTCATACAGGTGATAGTGGATTCTAACTGTTTGTAATAAAGATCTTAGCTTGTTTCACAATTTGCGATGGAAATAAAACATTGTAACTAGAAGTTTGAAGTTTTGAAACCAAAGGGTGCGTAAAGCCTTCTGAACAAAGTTAAGGCTAGATATTGAGCAACATTCTCTACATTTGTTGTCTGATCAATTGATTCTTGGAGAGTTACAAGAAAACGGCGATTTTTCCAGCATCTTAAATGATATTTCGCATTTAATTAGGTTTGTAAGATTGATGCCAAGGAGACTCATTGAAGGTACAACATTTTAACAATGAAATTCAGGGTGTTATCACGGATGATAATAATAATGTGTTACCAGTTTAGTTTTGGAGATGTGTAATAATGTGAGAAAACCTCAGGACTACAAGAAATTCATCATCAAAATTTCTTCGCATGAGAAATGTCGCTTTTTCTGTATAAACATTTTCAATTTTAATGTACTCTTACGACATCATATGTGGTTAAGTATAAGTTACGCCATCTGTTTTGTCATAAAGTTAGTTATCAAGATTTATTTTATTTTATTTTGTTTGCATGTGATTATATCAAAGTCGAGCAATTTTTGGCTCTTACTGAAAATCTAATTAACCGACATTTCACAGGGATAATTTTTTTTAAAGTTTTATTCACGTAGTGTTAATTAGTACAAAGCGTATGGTCTGAATGGACAGCTTTTATTGCCACTAAAGAAATTGTATTAACTGCATGCCAGTTAGAGAAAGAGAAAGAAAGAGAGAGAAAGAAAGAGAGAGAAAGAAAGAGAGAGAGAGAGAGAGAAAAGAGAGTGAGGGGCATCATTTTGCTCGTTGCCATCTTCTAGTTTCGGGTCATATATTTTTGTTTAGAGACAAAATTACGCGGAATTCTGGTCGCCTTTTTTCTAATTCACGAGCGAAAATAAAATATTTAAAAACTGTCACATCCTTCGTTTTTTATCCGATGGTTCATTCCAAACCCCCGGACATATCACCGTCGACTGAT
This sequence comes from Acanthosepion pharaonis, assembly GCA_903632075.3. Lineage (NCBI taxonomy): Eukaryota > Metazoa > Mollusca > Cephalopoda > Sepiida > Sepiidae > Acanthosepion > Acanthosepion pharaonis. Next base: position 2,275,116 of record CAHIKZ030002112.1, read on the forward strand.
ACTATTAAATATATATTTCAGAAAGAAATGCAACATACTTTTCAAAACATAATAATTCAGTATACAGAAGAATCTTTAATACTTACGATCTTCTTTTTTTTTCATTCTTGCCTTTGTTTTGCAAGGCGTGTCGTTGAAATTTTCAGATCAGGTGACACTGTTAAAATGACATAACTTTTAGCCGACCATGTTCTTGATAATAAACATCTTTGGGGATGCTTCTTTCTTGTTTCAATAACTTTTTTTAATAAAAATATCATTTTTGATATTATTCCAGGCAAATCAGCAATATTATAGGTCTTGTCCTGAGATCTCATCTTTAATCAATTTTCAACTGTCGTAATTTAGCTTCTATTTGCCTTTTCTATAAATACTTTCCTGGTAATTGTTCGGATACCGTCTTTGTTATGGTACATGGACTTTATGAAATTATGTGTAGTATTAGTTTGGCGGAAAAATCACATCAATTGCGTGTTGAGTTCGATCGATGTAACTGTAAATTATATACAAAAACTTATTTTTTTCGAACTTCCCTCTTGTGGAACTCTTTTCTGTCTTCATGCATTACAACCAACTTCAAAAATCTAAATGCAATATCAATCGTTATCTACTGTCTATTTCATTCTTCTATCTCCCTAATGTTTCTCTGATTTTTGGTGTTCTTCAACACTCAGTAATTTCTTGTGTCTTAGAGGTTTCATTGCCTTTTATGAGGTGAGATGATTAAAAAAAAAGAATCAGTGATGAAACCATTGTTTTGCTTTTGGTAATGGTTTCTCATTTGTGATAACACTTGCCTTTTTCATTTTCTGTTGCCAAGCAAAACCCATATTTCATCTCCAAGTGTCATTCTTGCTTAAAAGAATGCTAAAGAAGTGAGAAAGCTGCATTTAGTTTTCAAGCAAATCCCAATGAATAATCCAAGTCCCCACTTTGAAAATGTTTGCCAATTAGCTTGTGTTTATTAATGGAGATTTAAACAGTACACATTATTTATTTATTTTTTTTTGTGCAGCGTCCTTGGTATTTTAGTTTTGCTTCACTTGATTAACCCTTTCAAAATTCTACATTTACATCATTTCTCCAATGTGAGATACCAGTTATCAGTTATCTCCTGTTAATTTCCCTCTGAAAGTTCTCCACTGCCTTAACTGGGTATTGAACTCACACTCTTTGTGTTCTGTCACTGGATCTAACCAACGCCTTTATCCACTGAGCCATGTATCCTTGACATCCATCAAACATGGCACGTGGAACTAGAACAGTCTACCCCAGTGAGCGAAATAAAGGGTTCAGTTCGAACTTCCAACCACCTGAAGAAGGCCGGAGCGTACAACGGCCGAAACGTTGTTATAAATATGGCGACAAAGATGAGGACAATAGTCCGAATAATGTAAATAATGTATAAAAGAGGATATTTGAATTAAAATTAATTTGGTAATAACAACCCAAACACATATACCTTTGGGTTCAAATAATGGATTCATATTTTAAGTTGTCATTAAAAATTGCTAAAACCCAATTACAGCCTCTTTCTCTTTACTTCCCTCTCCCTCTTCTTTCTTTTTCCTTTTTTCTTTTCTCCCTTCTCCCCTCCCATATCTATATATCACTTCCGTTAAGTTAACCGTCAAAATAGCTCATGGTCTGGTCACTCCTCCTCCCCCAATACAAAGTATACTTGAGAGAGATATGAAATTAATCCCCCCTATACTCTACCATGTCTCTTTAACTACTCCTTTTACACTCTCTGCTAAATTACAAAAACTTACACTACACATCAATTTATTTTCATTTTTCGTTTGAATTCATTTTTCGAAGTGCTATCTGATTATCCGCCGTCCTTTAAAAGGGCTCTGGTGAAATAAATTATTATAATGGTACCTTAAAGTGGTATGTTTTTCTTTTATATATATATATTTTATATATATATATATATATATATATATATATATATATATATAGTAGCGTCCAAAACTAAGGGACAAAATTTTAAAACCTAATATTTGTTAGAAATAACAACTGTGAAAAGCTGAAATTTTGACAACTGGTAGTCGTTATCATCCATAATAACATACTAAAATTTGAATCATTTGCAAAGGGTGGAAAAAGAATTATAACAATTATTTATTTATTTTCAAATTCGGAACGTCCAAAAGTTAGGGACAAAATTGAGAAATTGGGTCACTTAATGGCGAAATTTAATTTTCATCAGAGCATTAGTATTTTTGTTAAAAAATATGCATTCCTGGTAATTTACTATAAAAATATATTTTTATATTTTCATAGAGTTTATACCCCTGTTTGGGATTAAATATTTACCCATAGTTGGGACATTAACAGGTGCTACCACACCCAGTCAGGGCTAATCTGTAAATAATAGCAATTAAGTTGTTGTTACACGTTCCTCGAAACCTCCTGATTAGAGGCTTTGCTACCGGGTATAATTTATCATCATACCCAGGACACGGCCGTTGTAAAATACCCGTGTATCCACCGTACAAAAGTTCATTGGTTAAGGGAAGGTAATGCAACAAAACGAAGGTTTATCGACCACAATATAATATTTATAACTGCTAATTAATCACCATTTCATATCAACTGCCCTATGAAAAAACTTTAAAGAAAATCGTAACCGAAACAGTGATAGGTTTTGACTTTTTTTTATACTACACTTTTACATTACAAAAGAAACGGTGCCGAAATGTAATTTCTTAAAGACTGTAGTGGGCCGTGGCTGTTATGCTGGCGGTTACGGTTTGTTGAGAGAAGACAGACGTGGACGAAACGCCTGTAAGGTTCAGATTCTCCTGCTAGCCGGCCCAACTACATAAAAAGGTTGGACTTGGTTAAGTCCAAAGAAGAAGGAAAAGAAAGCAAACAAAAAACAAGACCGATAATATATGTATACACAACAAATATATATTCATAACAAGTTACAATACAAGAAAACAGTACAAAGGACAAAGTGTGTGGGAATATTCCGTGTGTGCGAGCGTGTGTGTGTGCTTAGCGTGATTTCACGCTATTTCTTGTTAGGGACTACATTTTGAGGTTGATAGTTGAAATCCTCTAGGAAGAAGAGAAATTTACCTCGGTGCGTTAGTGCACAAGCCTGAAAAGTAAAAAAAAGAGATCGAAGCGAAGGGTCATTGGCTATTTATAGCCAGGAAGAGAGACCTCTGGTGAAAGGGTTACAAACTGAAGGAGGAGGTAACTCCGACAATACCCCCACCAGATTAAAGGTTGTAAGGAAATGAAAACTTTTAATATATAAAGAAAAAAGGTTCGTTAAAGTCTGAATATTGTTCTTGTGGGCTGAAAGAAAATGTGTCAGAAGTGTGGTTGAGATTCGTGATTCGACGAAATGTAGTGTTGTCTCAGGGTGCAGTGTTATATTTCAGTGAGTTAGAATTGGGCGTCCTGTAAAATGCGTCGGTAGTGGTCTGCGTTGCTATCAAAATTTGTCTTTTTTTTGCTCCACGTTGAATTGGTTGTGTCGATCTATGCACCTGTCTGCTGGCTTGTTTGTAGTTGGTTTGAAAACGAGGTGGTTCGTGTGGGTTTCATCGGCGCACTAAAGTTAATAGACGCAGCGTATTCGTGAAGTTGAGCTGAATTTCTACCGAGTGTCGAATGCATGTTTGAGAGAATTTGCTGGTATTGTCGATAGAGTATCGTTCTGGCAAAATCTCGGTTTGTTTGAGTCGCGTAATTGCAGAATGAGATGAAGGACGGTGAATTGCCTTTTAAGACTGCATTGGACATTTGAAATATGTGCAATGTTTAGCACAATGTGAGTGGATGTGTAGTCAGTTGAAGTTGTGTTGACTAGAATGTCCACGTGTGTTTGAGAAGAATGAGAAGCAAGCAGTGGCGTGAAGATATCGCCACGTGGTGTAAGTTGAGCGTTGCTTTCATGTCGGAATCACGAATGTTGTTTAAAATTGAGACAGTGAGTCGTCTGCAATGGTTTGGAATCACCAATCGTATATAATGGAACAGTGAGTCGTCCAGTGGTTTGGTTCACACTTTTTTCTATTTCAGTCCAGAAGAAAACAGTGTTAGTAGAAAATAGCGTTGTTTTCCGTTTGGTACAGCCTTAAGCATGTCTGCCGGGTGAAATTAGGTCAAACGTCGCCGAGAGAAAGAAAGGGTCAAGCAAATATAGACCAGTGGGTAAAGAGTTCTAAAGGTTCGTCTTCAATAGTAGTAATTGTTGTTCTTTCGTTGATAGTGTACGAAAAGAAGTTTTTCTCAATTTTTTTCCCTATCTGGCTCTCTTTTTGGGAAGGTGTGTGTATAAGAAATTGTTTGTTTTTGTACATATATATCGTCTTGTGTGTTTTTTAGCAGGAGTGGAAAAATCACGTCGGGGTCACCATTTGTAGTGGGCCGTGGCTGTTATGCTGGCGGTTACGGTTTGTTGAGAGAAGACAGACGTGGACGAAACGCCTGTAAGGTTCAGATTCTCCTGCTAGCCGGCCCAACTACATAAAAAGGTTGGACTTGGTTAAGTCCAAAGAAGAAGGAAAAGAAAGCAAACAAAAACAAGACCGATAATATATGTATACACAACAAAATATATATTCATAACAAGTTACAATACAAGAAAACAGTACAAAGGACAAAGTGTGTGTGGGAATATTCCGTGTGTGCGAGCGTGTGTATTTGCTTAGCGTGATTTCACGCTATTTCTTATTAGGGACTACATTTTGAGGTTGATAGTTGAAATCCTCTAGGAAGAAGAGAAATTTACCTCGGTGCGTTAGTGCACAAGCCTGAAAAGTAAAAAGAGAGATCGAAGCGAAGGGTCATTGGCTATTTATAGCCAGGAAAGAGAGACCTCTGGTGAAAGGGTTACAAACTGAAGGAGGAGGTAACTCCGACAAGACAAATCGTCAGTCCGAAAATCCCGTATTATATTTGCCGTGTGTAAAATTGTATCTGCTTATTATTTTCATTTATCTCATGAGAAATTAATATCTGGATTAATGTCACATAAATTCGTGCAAATGTGAATTAGTGTGAGGTTGTATTTAAATGCTAAAGCGTTGCAACATTATGGTAGAGGATAACAAAATCAAAGTGAACAGACAGAATATGATCGTTACGTTAATGATATTTATTTTATAAATTTTAAATATCCATAATGTCATCTGTATCTATCACATTCTCATAAACATAAAGTAAAAATAATGAATTACTTCGCATTCAGCAGCACAAGTCCAAGGCCCCAATTATGCATTGGTTCAATTTAATAGAGAAATGTCTCAAAGGAATTCAGCCTTTGTTTATGGTCGAATTTGCAAGCTTGTGATCCTTCTTATCGACAAGGGATGAATTCTCAATGCAAACCAAGTGAAGATCGTCCCTAGAGTTAATTTTAGTATTTATAACATGAATGTCAGATTGAAGTTACTTTGGTTGGTATCTCAACCCTAATAGCCGATGGTTTGCTTCGCACAGAATCCAGCAGATGAAAACTGATACAAACAAGAATGCTCTCATATCCATGAATGGATCTATGTAAAGTATTTTTTTAAATATTAAACATGTTGGTAAGATTACATTTAATTGGTTGATAGAAGCTAAAATCTTGGAGTTAATTTTTTTGATCTCGTCGATTTTATGAAAAGCACAAGTTTAATAATTTTTAAATTTTAAATTTTTTTGCTTTCAATGCTTCGAGATGAGAGTTACCAAATTCGGGAACAAGAATCACAACTCTAAATTTCTGAAGTAAAAAATGCTGTAAATACGCAAACTGGAAGAAAGTAAAAGATACAAACTAATTGGTTTCCTCCATACAGTAGCTTCAGTTGTGTTATAAAAAGTGCTTATCATTTTATCGGCTGTCAATTAATCAAGTGACAAAAGCTATGCATCTTCTGTAATATATAACTTGTAAATTCCCTTGGTGTATTGTTTTTATATTTTCCATGTTGATGGACATCATATGATGATAAAACAAGAAAAACACTTAAACCTCCATTTCAGTTATAATTTATTTCGTGAATATTCGTGAATATTTTCATATTCATTTTTTCAGACCGAATGTTGAAAAATATTCACGAAATTATTCATACCAATCACAAATTGGTACAATATATATATATATATATATATATATATATATATATATATATATATATATAGTCTTAAGGTGTGCTATGTGTGTTATGGAATAAAGTGCTCAATATCAGAGATATAGCGTGTGTAAATATAAAGTGAATATTGAAGTCAACACTTAGAGGTGACTGTTTCATGCGTCTGGGATGAAATAGACTGCCGCCTCTAAGTGTTGACTTCAATATTCACTTATATATATATATATATATATATATATATATATATATATATATATATATTGAGATATAGTTTATTTAGAAAAGTTTTGTTTAGTTATTTTTAATTGGATCCTTTTATATTCACGGACAAGCATTTTGATGCCATTATTAAAGGAAGATAGAAAATTATAGTGTTGATTCATATTTTTCATTCCTAGTACTTTCGACATTAGCACAATGTCATTAGCAGGGGGTTGTTTTTTTTTTCAAGACAAATAGAGAAGGGTTCATCATTTTCAAAGAAAAAATTGCTGTATTCATCTGAGAATTAAATACATTTTACTAGTGAACGTAAGATCGATGAGTTTAGTGCAAATTAGCTGAGAAAGTTCCAGGGGACGTAACTAAGAAAAGAGTGTTGAGAGAGTTTTTCTTTAAGTATTAAGAACCATTAAGTAGTATTAATTATTACGAAATATTTTAAAAATTATCGATATTTAAAATACCTACTTTTCACATTTTAAAATATTTTTGCATTTTTCGTAATTAATTTTATGAAGGTTTGATTTCAAATTTTAGCATATATAGCTTCAAGAAGATTTAGTTTATGTTTATTATTTTCATGAAAAATTATAGATAGCATTTCAACATTTTTTTCTGAATTGCGCATGTGGGCAGTCATGCTGTTGTAATTATTTAGAAATTTTGAACGGTTCACTCAAATGAAAACTCAACCGCCGAGACAGCGTGGTCGTAGTTTGGCCAAAAAAATATTTTTTTTTTTTTCTGCGTTTGTCATTAGCCAGCTTTCAAATATTTAAAAGTGTGTTTTCTTGCATCTTCTTGCAAATGTTCGTTGATATTGCGTCACTCAAAAAACATCACTTCCAAGAAAGTTCTTCTTATTCATTTTGTTGAGTGTCGGGCGCTTTCATGGCACTCCACAATTACCCGTCCCTTATAACTTTTAATAGTTTCTGTCGATACGAGCCTATTTTTCTGCAGGGGATTATCTCTTCTGTGTTTCCTAGTTATCATGAATAAAAACTGTGAAGCCCCAGTTGTTGCATTGGGCATCCTGAAAGCTTTTGACGGGTCAGGTATTCAGGTCTTCTCCACGAGTAGAAAAGTTACGGTGTCACCGGACCATTTTTTGAACTGATCCAGTTTTTCTTTACAAAACGTGTAATGAGTGTTATCCTGAATGGCTACACGTCGTAAGGACACAGTTGTCCTCCAGGTTTCCATCCTTGGTCTTATTCTATATTTAATTTTCATTTATTGACTTCATGATGACATCAGCTCTCGACTTCTACGCTGAAGACACAAAAAATGACTCCTGCCTCATTAGTAAATTTTATTACTCTGACAATGTTAAAATGTTAGCAATCTCAAGTCAGTAGTTAAGTATTTTACCAACGAAAAACTATTAAGTACATTTGTAATAAAACCTGAGACTGTAAGTCATTCCAGTAGTAGATTAATAATTTAAATATAATTCTATTCTCAAAATATTGCTTTATGCGTAATAATTGTATTACGAAAATATTGTTTTACATGAAAGAATCTTTAACTCTCACCTCCATTGAGTCGGGGTGAGAGTTAGTATGAAGAAAAGAAAATAGTTTGTTTTTTTTTAATTTCTGGAATAGTTAATTTTGACCAATTAATTATAAAACACATAGTTTCTTCCAATCCATCTAGTTATCTATTGCACACACACACACACACACACACATATATATATATATATATATATATATATATATATATAATATGTAAGAAAATCTGAATGGCCCTTTCACTACAGAATTAATAATTATCGCAATCGAATTAAGTCGACTCCCCATGAAAAATTATTACCTGTAGAACAACATTTCCGCCTGTAAAAAACACGATTTCAAAACCCATGCCAAATTCCCTATAATTGAGAGAATAAAAAAGTTCAGGGCAGATAACATTAGAAAGATTTTAGAGTTCCATGAAAATAAGTGGATACAACGTCTAAAAACACAATATCCAGCCGGGCTAAACCATAAATTTAACAATATAGCTTGTACTAATATATAACTCAACAAATCAAAAACCTACCCACATTCTCACCCACAGAAAGACAGACAAGCTTACGGAGGTGTTGAGGCCTCACACTTATACACATACCCACACGAATATACACACTTACACACATCATACTCACTCACTCCCTAATGAGCCAAATGATAACACACACCCACAGCAATGCACAAGCTTACACATATCATACTCACTTACTCCCTAAGAACCAAATAACACACAAACAAACACTTAACAGAGACACATCCCCTCTCCAGGACCAATAAAACTGTCAAACTGACCAAGGGAATTCAGAGAAGCATAGATCCATCCTGCTCTTATCTCAAATAACAACTTAAAAGAGACTGTTTGACCAACAAGGAATGTTAAAAGATTCATGTTAAAAAGATAAAAAAATGAAAACTACAGACTAAAGTTCATTATCTTATTTTTTAATATTTTTTATTGTTCAAATTATATATATATCATGAGTCGATCCATTTTTTGGCATCTTCAAAGGAATGAAAAAGTGCTCAGTCAGATCATGTGTCAGCGATCGGATCAAGTGAAAATCAGACATGTCAATGTCCGTTGAATACGGTGGGTGGTGAAGAACTTCCTATTTAAGGGTTTCCAAATATTTGTTCTCCTGTTTTGCAACATGTGACCTCGCGTTGTCATGTTTGAAAAAATCACATTATCGTATCTCTTCTCATATAGCGGTCGTTTTTCTTCAATGCTCAGCTTAAATGCATCAATTATATTTAATATCGATATCCCATGATGGTCTCGGTCGGTTTAAGCAGCTCATAATAAAATAAACCAAGCTAATCCCAGAAAGTGCAGAGCAGATGCTTCGAACCATAGATATTTGGCTTTATCGCCGATATTAATGCATGGCCGCACTTAGCCCACGATCTTCTAAGCTTAGGGTTATCGCGGTCTATCCACTTTTCAACAGCGGTCACGATATGATGCAAACACTTTACTTTTCTCCCGCTGAAGCTTCTGTTCACATGTGACAAGACACCGTTCGACGTCTCTCCGCTTTAACTAGTACGGCACTCAATATCCTTGCTTTGAAACTTTGAGTCTGTGTTTTTTGTTTAATGCTTTCAAACGTTTCAAAACTGTTTTTTGATCAACTCCTAATGATTCTGCATGATCAGTTTGTGACTGACATGAGTCTTCATGAATTAATGCCTCCGATTCAACGTCTTCAAACATTTTCGATGAACCAGAGCGTTATTTATCCTAACATCAAAATGATTATCAATTTTGAAATGTCTAAACCAATGTGTGCATTTTGTTTCCGACAGAGCATGGTCGCCTTAAGTAACAGCAGGAATTTTGTGTGTTCAGCTTCAGTTTCCTTTTGCATCAAGTAGTGCAGTAAAATTCCTCGCAAATACACTTTCTTTGGACGAAATCCGACATGTTTCACGCTATAAAATTCCTCGAAATGACATACAGTCAATTTCAATCTTGTTTATTGTACTTCTTTGTTTTTTTGTTTTTTTATCTGAAACTGCACGTACGCAGTTCTCGAAACGTCATCTGTTGAAAAAGGGCGAGAATTTATTCGATTTACTATGTAAAAAGGAAGATCTTAAAACTTAATTCATTTAAGAATGCCTTGTAGCCTCTGGTTCCATAGAGACACCGAACAACTAATTTATTTACTATGTTCACTATATCCAAAATCGAAATGAGCCAATCCAAAGGCTTAAGCAATGAAAGATGTTTAATATGCGCGTCAGACTCCGAGACACAAAATGGGATCAATACACCACATAGGTTATCATCCCCTCTTTGCCGAAACTAAGGAAGCTGAATTGTAGTGATAATTTTGCATCTCACGAAAGGATGCCAAAACTAGAGAGAGGAACCAATGACAATGTCTGCGACTGGAAACAAAGCCTTAGATGATATTATAAATTACAAAGTTTCAGATATCAGTCGACGCCTCTACTCTTCACTTACGTAACTTGACAAATGCTGACAAAAATTAGTTGAACATACGAAAGTAGGAAACTCTGAAGTGATGATACCATGCAAAATAATATACTCGTGTCGACAGTATTTTACAGGAAATAAATTTCCGAATTTTTTCAACATATATATATATATCTAAAATCTCTTTTGCTCTCTCTCTCTCTCTCTGCGTGTGTGTGTGTGTGTGTGTGTGTGTGTGTGTGTGTGTGTGTGTGTGTGTATTCGGTTGTGTTCAGTCATGAGTCATTTCGTCTTACGGGAAGCAATTGTAATTAATTTTCCATTGGTAGTGATAATCTAAAAAGTGGATTGATGGTTATTCTCTTCGGTGACAACGGAAGAATCAAGAATAACAAAAAACCTATCGGCTTTGTTCTGTTCTACTCACCTGCCAAATTCATCTGACATTCCTAATTAGTAAACTGGTTATTAACCATTTCGATTGTAATAAAACTATTTGATGTTCAAAATATTCTCTAATCTGAACCAAATTCACAAGTTCCTCAAAGTTATTTCACATCAAATTATGAGGAATTTTGCTGAAAAGTTAACAACGAGCTGACTGATGTTATTGTTTTTTTAGAATAAATTCGATGAACAAAAACGGAAGTAGTTTGTGCCTAAACAAGATGAAATCAATGAAATTGTTTAGGATATATTTATAAACAATAATGAACATACTGACGAGGAAATTAAGAAAGCTATTAAAAAAGAAATAATACAGGATAACTAAATATTTAAGTGGATGTTTGAAAAAGTGAACTTCCCTAATTCGTTAACAATTTTCTCAATTTGATGAAGGAAGTTTGGAATCAGAAACGCATTTCAAGTGGTGATGATCACTTAATACAGTTTGAAAACAATCTTCGCCCTTAGGACCATCTTATACACAAAGGTATCTCAACTGGTTCCATCCTGGTGAAAATCTAATCGTTTTATAAAATCATCTCCACATAATTTGATTTTTTCCTTCTGATAAATAATGTAATGATGGTATACATGTCATCTAATAGCTCGCTTCTAATAGGGAATTATATATTTGCTATGTTGACCTAACAGCAACATATGACCACACTAAATGAGCCTTCCTCTTTTCATCCACGTCCTGACTGCAATGAATGCATTGGGACAATTGAAAGAATTTATCAGCCTTGATTACAGAAATATTTAAAACCCCATCAGCAGTACGGCAAGAAGAAAATGAGAGTTTCAATCTATTTAAACTTTTCTCAGACTATGAGCAGATCATGTGAAGTTACAAATCTGAAGATAATAAGCACTAATAATTTAAGCATTCCATACTATATTCGAAATGAATAAACTGATATATGTCAGCGATCCTGCTTCCACTCCTGGGGCCAATGATCTGATGTTGAGATGAGCTATGCTGATGGCATAGATATGCATTTTTCAGATAAAAATGATCTTCAAAGAAAAGGCATCATTCTCTACTATTCCAATAAACAGTATTCAAATCTTTTCAAATAAGAAACAGTATACAGGAATTGGAATGAAAGCACTGACGCCACATACACTTCATTCGGATAGCAATTCAGGATATGGAATTAATAAATACTAAGTATGGAATTAATAAATACTAAGTATTTAAATTACGTTGGAGTATGGAAGAGTTGTAACACATTTCCTGTGGCAGATAACGAAATTAAACGTAGGATAGGTTACGCTAAGTTTTGTCTCGTCCTAAACGACATATTGGTAAAAGAAATATTTAAACTGAAAACTCGAGTCGTTTCCTTAAATGGCCTCGTCAAATCGAGACATTCATATAAATGTTATACATGGCAACAAACTGTTCTGAAATACCTAAACTGTCAACTGTATACAAATATTTTCTGATATCAAGTGGCAAGGAGGGCTTTGCGCAAATGATGCCTGCGGGTCCTGGCGAATAGCAACCTACTTCGAACCTTGTGAACTGGCGAGACAAAATCAGAACGGAAAATTATACCAGCCAAGAGAAAGCAGAGCACTTGGGGGTCTTTCAACAAAAGCAACAACTAAAACATATAGCACATGTAAATTGAATTGAAAGCAATAAAAATATCAAGTTGTTTCCGTTCCACACTACTTCAAATAAAAGGTTTAGGTAAGAATCGATTAACACTGAAAAAAGTGATAAGAGCTGATTCACAAACTGATTTTATTGAAATATTCTTTAATTAGAAAGATTTTATGAATTTTAACCGCCAGCAGTTCTGGCTGGTTCATTAATGAAGTGCATCATCATTTTGCCGGAAGAGAAGTGCATACTGTTTTTTAATTGAATTACAAAGACTATATTTCTATATGTTTACGTAAATTGCTTCATTCACCTATATTCTGTTTTGTTCCACTAAAATCTTACAATTTTGGAGGCAGATATATGTTTCCATTGATCCTGTAACTACCACCATCCTGCCTGATTAACAGCGATAAGTGATTTCTACAATTTCAAGTTAAACGTTGTTGTTCACATTAAGATATTATTATAAACACTTTAATAAGTGGTTCTCCGAAGATCTTCGTTCAAGTGATAAAAGTTGAAAAGATGTCTATCGGGTCTACATAAAGATGCTCTAGTGATTACCTAGAGAAAAACAGGTCAATTCTAAACACTTAACATCAATTGCTATCTTCAATAAGTTCTAGTAACAGTTGTCTGAATAAAATGTCTACCCTAGGGAAAGGACATCGTTATATAGAATCCTGTTACAACAACAGGATGCATTTTATATCCTTCTACGGAGACATGCTAAATATTTCGTGTTGGTAACAATGATTCTTTTCGTTTCCTCTAAAAAATGTTTCTCTACAAATTGTTGTAAACAATCCATTTTTCAACACCTGCAGTTGTTTCTGTCATGTTGTGATCTTTTTTTCCTCGTTATGAGCAGAAACTACCAGACAGAAGAAACGCCCACTTATCTTTTATCTTTAAATTTTAAACCCCTTATACTGCGGAGAGATTCACATATCCAAGTATTTTCAATTGCCCTCCATTGCTTATATTACATATGTGGAGTATTTTTTCATGCTCCATATATTTAACCTGAGTGATATTTTATAAGGGTTTACATTGATCATCAACAAGTGCAGGACTTTCGGAAATTTCATATCAAATTCTCTATTTCAGAATTGAGCGGACCACTTCCTAAAAATAGTGTTCTTTGTCTCAATAAATAATATATATATTTTTGTTGTCAGTAAATAATATATATATATATATATATATATATATATATATATATATATATATATATATATATATATATATATATATATATAAAGGCAGGAGGAGGTAGTACAATATTTGTTAATTGAATTTTTAGACGGTCACAATTTAGTTAGTACCCTTAAAATTGGATGATAAATTCAAGATAGATGCGAAGACTACTACTACTAGTACAGGTACACCTAATGCTGCTAATACTACCACTACTACTAATGACAATAACAATTATTGTTGTCTTTATTAGTATTAGCTTGTTACATATACTAAATTTTCATTAGTATTAGTTTGATAGCTGAGATAAATCAGACAGCTCAAATCTGCTTTACACGACAAAAATTACCGAGAGGGTTTGCATAATTTACCGTGATAAACACAGAGGGAACAAGTTCATTATGGCCATATCATTTGTAAAAATCGTGCTATCACCACTATTTGCGACTTCTGAAATTCTTCCGTCTACCCAATTTCACTAATATGTCGTGGGTTAATCAATAATTTGGTTTTCAGCCTCTTTACAATGATGCGGTGCGCTGGGATTGTCTCCCCAAACCATAACTTCAACAAGATATTTATTTGCCACATCAACTATGGTAAGATTCGAATTCAGGGCGTCATCGTCAGAAAGCAAATGCTCTAACCACCACATAGATAGATAGATAGATAGATAGATAGATAGATAGATAGATAGATAGATATGATTAGAATAAGATAGATGGATAGATAGATACTATTAGAATAAGAGATAGATATTATTAGAATAAGAGATAGATAGATAGATAGATAGATAGATAGATAGATAGATAGATAGATATGATTAGAATAAGATAGATGGATAGATAGATACTATTAGAATAAGAGATAGATATTATTAGAATAAGAGATAGATAGATAGATAGATAGATAGATAGATAGATAGATATTATTAGAATAAGAGATCGATCGATAGATAGATATTATTAGAAGAAGAGATAGATATTATTAGAATAAGAGATAGAATAATAGATAGATAGATAGATAGATAGATAGATAGATAGATAGATAGAAAGATAGATATGTTTATAATCAGATAGATAGATAGATAGATAGATAGATAGATAGATAGATAGATAGATGCGAATATAATTAGGGTCCTCATTGTCAGAAATCAAACGCCCCTACTACTACATAGATAGATAAATATATAGATAGATAGATATGAAGAGTCTGTGGTAGATAGATAGATAGATAGATAGATAGATAGATAGATAGATAGATAGAAAGAAATGAACATTGATAATATTTCAAGGCTAGCATTTTTCTGAATCTTTCACCTGCATATAAACATTACTATATATTTGGTAATTTTGTGAGAAATCGATCTCATTATAATTTCTGCAGAAACGGCTAGGAGAAGACAGCTCATTTCATAATACTGGTGACAACCTTCTTAAAATTAATATTCATTGTCATAATGGTAAGAAGGAATTGCGACCTGGGAAGCCGTAATGTAAATTCTTCTCTCCGTCGTGATAATGATTTATGCGTGCAGGCAAGTGTTGTTAATTGAGAGAGAGAATAGTTTTAGTAAGAGGAGCAGCATTTAATGGCGTGTGAATGGTCTTTCTATGGCCCTATTCTGTTTTATAGTCCGAATTATCTTCTACCGATTGTCAGTAAGGTAATTGATCATAGGTTCGATGCTTCGAATATTTGCCAGAACGTAGCTGGTCGATGTCAGCAGGTTACTGAGTTAATATACAGTTCATGCCGGATACAGATTAGCTGTTGCTTGCAGATTAACGACAATAGTATAATGTCATAAACCATTGCTGGTGATCTCTATATTTAACTGATATTCTAACTATATAGCCCTTGTTTCATACTCTCCTGACTTAGCAATTATCTCTCGGATACAAATTCTTAAACTTTCTTTCAATACGTTGCATCTTTTCATTCTTTTCCGTAAACAGTCTTTAAATGATATTTTAAATAAATTTAAACTTATATTTCATTCAATACGTTGCATCTTTTCATTCTTTTTCCGTAAACAGTCTTTAAATGATATTTTAAATAAATTTAAACTTATATTTCATTCAATACGTTGCATCTTTTCATTCTTTTCCGTAAACAGTCTTTAAATGATATTTTAAATAAATTTAAACTTATATTTCATTCAATACGTTGCATCTTTTCATTCTTTTCCGTAAACAGTCTTTAAATGATATTTTAAATAAATTTAAACTTATATTTCATTCAATACGTTGCATCTTTTCATTCTTTTCCGTAAACAGTCTTTAAATGATATTTTAAATAAATTTAAACTTATATTTCATTCAATACGTTGCATCTTTTCATTCTTTTCCGTAAACAGTCTTTAAAAACAGTCAATACGTTGCATCTTTTCATTCTTTTTAAACAGTCTTTTAAATGATATTTTAAATAAAATGATATTTTAAATAAATTTAAACTTATATTTCAACGTTCAATACGTTGCATCTTTTCATTCTTTTCACAGACCGTCAAACAGTCTTTTAAATGATATTTTAAATAAATTTAAACTGATATTTCATTCAATACGTTGCATCTTTTTCATTCTTCAACTGTGGAATTCCTTTTCTGTTACTTGGTTCCTGATAGCTATAATCTTCAAATGCAATGTCAATCGACATCATCACATGTCTTGTTCTATTCCCTGTCCTTCTCGTCTTTAAATGATATTTTAAAAAAATAAATTTAAACTTATATTTCATTCAATACGTTATATCTTTTTCATTCTTTATATAAACAGTCTTTAAATGATATTTTAAATAAATTTAAACTTATATTTCATTCAATACGTTGCATCTTTTCATTAGACAAGTGTTGTCTATTTATTTTATGTAAAATTTGTTTTTCCGTAAACAGTCTTTAAATGATATTTTAAATAAATTTAAATTGATATTTCATTCAATACGTTGCATCTTTTCATTCTTTTTCCGTAAACAGTCTTTAAATGATATCTTTTAAATAAAGTTATAGATAAACTGGTGTTTGCAAATTAGGTTAAAAACCGTTTCTTTTGAACGAGATTATATTTCATCACTGTCACATAGTCTTCAACGTTCGAATATTGGCAAGTCTACATCCTCCCTGATCATTTAATGCATTCATCTTTTCTACAGTCGTTCTCTCACAGACGTTCTGTCAACCCCACCCTCTGTCTTTTCTACAAACCCTTTCACGGTAACTGCGCCGATGAGCTACTTTCGCTAGGTCCCAGGCTGCATGATTTTAAACGAGCTACTAGGCTGGCATCTCGGACTCACACTTTCTCTGACGAAACGGTTAAATGAAATTAACCGTATTTTCTTCTACATATATATATATATATATATATATATATATATATATATATATATTATATATATAATAGCTTGAATGTCTCGAACCTCTCAACTCAGCCTTGGTATTATCCTCAATATTCAAATTTAATTCCTTTTCTTGTTATCTGTCTTGGTTCCCTAGTATAGCTATAATCTTCATATATATATATAAATGCAATGGTCAATCGACATCATCACATGTCTTGTTCTATTACCCTGTCCTTCTCGTCATCCTTTCCTCTATTCTTTCAATGTGTTGTTTTGTTCCGCCTCTATTACTTGGTATTATTCTTGTTTTTCCATTTCCAGGTCTTTGTATTTTGTACCTTGGTTGCTATATTTTGCTGGTGCATATAGTTTTTTCTTTCTGGGTATCCCGCCTAGCTTCAATTTTTCTGTTGGGGATGGAAATGACATCTTCTATTTTTAAAAAAAAATAAAAAATATATAAATATATAAATATATAGAAAAAAATATTTGTCACAGAAAATATATATATATATATATATATATATATATATATATATATATATATATATATATATACTTTATCAACACGTTTCATTAAATAATATAGACAAGTGTTGTCTATTTATTTTATGTAAAATTTGTTCTGTTTTAACATCTGATAAGTTTGATAACATTATTTTTAAACGAAGAAAGAAATTCACAATATTGATCCATATTTTTTAATATAATCTAAGCCTTTGGATGATGCATCTTTACTTAAGCCATTATCAAAGATGTAAATCACAAACATATTAAACAATATACGGACAACGACAGTGATGATAGTCTGTCATTGTTTCATTTTCATAGTTGATCACTAAACAACGATTAAACACGGGCATATAAGACGCTAGAAGCGAAAATCGCATTTACAAATTGAATTTCATTCCATCTCATGACGTTGCAGAAGACCTTCCAGCTCATTGACTACACAATTTTAAGTCATCCATTAAAATAGAATGAAGCTATTTTGTAAAATTCTGCCGTTGGTATAACTACCGTAAAGGAGAAAATACTTGTCGATGTTTAACACAACTATATCTTTTATTATATATAGTTTTCATCGACATAAATAATAAATCTTTTATTATATATACTATCAGCTTTAGGTAATCTTCAGGCCGATTTTTTTTATTCAATAATGCTAAAAATGTGTATTGAACTATATGCCAAACTTTTTGCAAATTAGGTTAAAACAGTTTTCTTCATGTTAATGATGTTGAAGACAGACCTTCTACGGAATAGTTTCACTATTTTTTAGAAGAAGGTTCCTTTTTCCATGCAGGAATTTTGTGTCGAATAGTCTGCAGGTTAAAGGATATTGCTGCATGAAGAGTATTGATTATGCAGGCAAGTCTACATCCTCACTTCAAGGTCGTTAAGCCCATATTTTTCACATTTAATGCATTCTTTGTTTACCTATTTCCTTGTAAAATTTCTTTTGCATCGGTTTGGTGTGTCTAAACAAGATTCTTTGAGCCTTCAGTTGTATTGTTTCTTTATTTTTCATCGCTCACCAGGCCGCAGCCTTTCTAGTTCTTACATTTACTCCTCTTCAATTCATGAGACATAATTCCGTTCAATTTCCTCAACGCAGGAGGGTCTTCATGTCACTGCCATATTATTTAACTCAGCTAATAAGAAAAAAAAAAACTTTTGATAGGATTCTATATCTCAGAAATGCTCGATCATAGCCAGGTAAAAATATGGAATCTTTATGTTTCTAAAAAGAAATACACAAGATTATGAAAATGAAAACTGACTTGGTCAAAGCAAGCGCTGTTATCTCGTTGACATGCTGATGTGTAACGAGTTATTAGGATAGAACAGTTGTTAGTCTGCAATAATCAAGTTTCAAGTGTTCCCCAGTGGACAATTTTCATCATCATCACCTGACCTAGTTCGTTTTGATAGGATAAATAAGCACCAATAATACGTAATCAACCGCGATAAAGTGACTAATTACGTTCAGGTGAAATTCAATCACTGCAAGAATGCACTGGTTAAAAAAAAAAAAAAAAAAAATTTTACATTCGTTTTAGGAAATTTAAAATAATTTATTGGCCCAATAAACATATATATATATATATATATATATATATATATATATATATATATATATATATATATTTTCTTTTATATAAAATTTAAATTCCGTTATTTTTTAAATGAAAATTGAACGCAGTCTTCAGGCCTGAATTGTTTTTGCGTTCAATTATGAAAACTGTTTGAATGAGAAAAATTAAATAATTGGTATTATCCTCAATATTCAAATTTATATTTTATATTTATGCGTTAAAAAAAAATTCAGCCGCTATATCTGTCATATTTGATTTTTTTTTTTTTTTTTTTTTTTCACCCATAACAAAATATAGTATAAATTAAAAATCTTTTGTTTTTAATTTATTGGCCCATCTGTAAACACACACACGTTGAAAACACATTGAAAAAATACAATCCTTCTAAGAAAGAATATATATATATATATATATATATATATATATATAAATATATATTCAGTATCATTTAAGGAGAAACAAATATATATATTAAAAATTCCTTATTACGTTACGTTTATTATTATTATTATTATTATTATTATTATTATTATTATTATTATTATTAATCCATTCAGCCTAAGCAAGTGATTAAAGAAGCAATTTTTTTACTGAGAATAAATGAAACAATGAAAAAACTGAATTCAGGAAAACAGAAGATGAATATTGAAAATATTTATACAAAGGGAATTTAGGTTACGTCGATGGTAAAGTGAGTGAAGAACAAAAACATTTTGTTAAACGTCTTTAGACGCCCCAGACCTGAGCTGACGTGTGAACAATTTTCGATACACCAACGGATCGTATTTTTATAAATGTGAAAAATCCTGCAGAAAAATTGACCAACTCGACATAGCTAAGTGAAGTTACTAATAGCAGACTTAATAATTGATTCAATGTAATAATTTCACGTCATGCCAGCAAAGTGTGTGAGACCAAAAACGCACATTTTCTCTGTTGGTGGACAGCATAAGCTAAAAGTTCATAATGATGATGAATAGTGTGTAATTTCGTTTTAGAGGCTTTAAAATTAACAAGACTTTCCTTACTTTAATAAATTGTAGTTCCTTTTTCATTCTAGTTTCATTTTCATGTCAAGTTGATTTCATTTAATCTATCAGATTTAGTATAAAGACAAGAATAAATAATTGTGTTAACCGCATTAGATATCGGGAAACTTGGTAACATCAGGAAGTTCTTTGATGAAAATAAGGAACAGAGTAGTTCCAAGAATAGAACTCTTGTGAACGTTAGCATTAATGCAAAATTTACTATTCTAATTTTCGTTACGCGACTTGATAAGAAAGATTGAATTTGTTAAAACATTAAAGAATTAAATTTAAAAAAAAATAATAACAAACCCCATAACACTGATTTTAAATCGACACATTTCTTCAGATCTTAGAATCGTTTACGAGAAAAATGTAACACAATACAGCAAGTGATATATGCACAATATTTTAATTGTTGTAATACTGGATGTGGTTGGTGGATTCATAAGCCTTGGCTCCATCGTGTCAGACACCATTTCCCTAGTTAGTGATGTCACCAGAGGGATCGAACATGCATCCACAAGGTTTGCCAGGCTGACGTCGATTTTCTGGGAGAAAGGAAAGCTTACTACGAACAAGAAAATTGCAATCTATAGGGCATGCGTCGTCAGCGTAGTGCTGTACGGCAGCATCATTTGGAGCCTCTACGACAGACAGGGGACACGAATCAACCGCTTTCATCTTCACTGTCTGAGACGCGTCCTGGACGTCAACTGGTACGACCGGGTCACAGTGATGTAGACTACCCAGCTGCCCAGTCTATACGCCTTTCTACAACAGTGCCGGCTTGGATATGAACACCGTATGCCGGATGGGAAGACTCCGAATCTTCTTCTGTACGGAGAACTGGCGACATAAACTTCGCTTCAGTATGTCCGCAGTAGGAATGTCCATTTTCGCTAAAGAAAACGCACTCTGATGAAAAAAAAAGTTCCAAATTTGATTAAAAAATGTTTGTACTGTCATTATTTAGAGGAAAGACAAAAGTATTTTTTCTATTTGTTTTAATCATTTCTAGCATGTCCGAAAGCTAAAAATCTTGTTTTTTTTTAGTCATCAGAATTAACGTAAGAACGGTAGAATCCATCATTATTGACAGTTTTATGAACAAAAGTGAAGTTTCGCCATTTAAAAATCTTTTAAAATTCAATTATCCTTTTTGCAAAAGGTATTTTAGGAAAATTAGAAGATTTAAAGTATACTTAATGTAATTTGGAAGAAACATTACTTACCTTTTCATCAGGAACTATTTTAAAAAGACATTTCCAAGCATTTTGGGGCCTGATTGAGGGGTGTTAACAGATGTAAGTCAATCTGTCAACAACTTACGTCAGGGGAATTTAACGGACGGTAGGGCAAAAGTGATATAAATCGTTCTAGCTTTAAGTGAAGAAGTTTATTATATATACATATTTCCATTTTTTTTTTACCTTACGTTTGAGGGAGAATTCTTGAATAAAAATAACATTTAAATTACGAAAAAATAGATTTATAGTTCAAATCTTATAAGACCAAAATTTTGTAAGAATATTGTTATCTACACATAAAATTTTATGTTCATTTTTTTTTTTAAATTGTTTTCTCTCAGCACAGCTGTTTTTTGAGGGTTCATAGCTCCACTAAACTTAAAGTCAGTTCAGGTTTGCTATAGTAAAAGTTTGTTTTGTTTTTTAACACCTACTGACCCGGGTGATGACACCAACATTGAACAGATGACATTTTTTTTTTTTTTTTTTTTTTTTTTTTGCCACATGTTTTTCATATGTCAGAAACAAGTGTTTTAAATAGCTATTTTCTTAGTTATGAAATATTTTTCTGAGAATTTTTCCCAAAGACCCCTTTTTTGTTGTTTCTGTCTCTAAGTTTGAAATAAAAAATAATAATTAATATTTGCACTATGTCTCTCACTGAAAAAGAGTTTGATTATAAAGAAAACAAAATTAGAAGTAAAGATTTGAGTTTGACAATGCGACATTAATTAAAATTTGACAATTGTGTCACCCAGTCAGGGGGAATAACTCTAATATGTTTTTTTTTCATATATATAAATGCGCCTCCATAGATTTGTCGGAGATGATTTTAATACATTTTTTGAAATCATAAAAAAATATTTTAAAATATGACGCGTATCACAGATTGTAATAAGCTTTCTAATTTATGATCTATAAAAATAGACCTTTTTAATGAGCGAAAAAATGAGGTACAACTGTTCGTTTTTTAAACATTTATCAATATTATCATTTTTTTTATTTAGATGTAAAAAAAAAAGTAAACAATTCTCGTAAAAATTTATTTTTCTACCGAAGAGGATTTTGACTTCAGAAAAAAAAGTCCTTAATATATATTATTTATAAAGTACGTTAAAAGCTATTTTCATGAAAAAATGTCTTAGTTTTCTTGCATTTTGGTATTTTAAATTAAAATTGTGTAAGCAAATAAGATAAAATTGGGGAACTTGTGGGTCAAAATTTTACACGAAATTTATGATTTCTATTCCTCAAAGTCTCCTTTATTTAATTAGAAAATAAAATTAGGTATAACTATCCTAGTTTTAAAGTTTTTTCTAAAATTAATAAGGTGAGTATTAGACGTAACAAAAAATTACCGTGACTTTCTAAAAGACAAACATTTCTAAAATAAATTTACTCATTTCTGAATAAGTTCTGAAAGTTTCACTAAATTGTGATAATTACTTGATTTTTACAATAATTTCCGAATTTATGTTTTTTTTAAGAGAAAATAAGCTATTGCAAAATATTAGGTGAGCTTAGACCTAAAAAAAGGTTTTTCAACCACAAATTAAAACGTGATAGAAAGGAATAAAAATTTTCAAAAAATAATTCAAAACATAATTTGGTCTCTACTCTAATTAATAACATAATTTTTTGTAATAAAACTTTGTTTGGGGCCTTTTTTCATCAGGATGTTCCACTTTTTTAGCGAAAAAAATAGACATACCTACGTAAAAGGGACTTGTGGGCGACGGCCATGAACACCGAGAGGTGGCAAGTAACGATCGCTCATGCGGGGGACGCGATTTACACCGAGTGCTGCATGAAAGAGTGTAGAAACGAAGTCTTGAGGCCGGCAAGAAACTAACAAGTCAACATTGATGCACAGTGTCTTCACGTGCATTCATTGCGAATCAGACTGTCAGTCCCATGTGGACGTGTAAAAACCATAACAAATGTATGCACTGACATCAGCAGCTGAGCCATAAGTTTTGGGACGCATATCCAAGGTTTCTTAACACCAACTGATGCGACATACATTACTGAACATGTTTCATAAGTAAATGTTTTACCTTAATATCCTGATATCGGATGTGTCCGTGCAAGTGTGTATTTATTTGCAATCTGAAATAGCAAAATATTTATAATCAATTCTCATTTCTGTTTAGTGTGTTTCCTTATTTTCACTCGCCTTCGTCCAAATATCCATTTTTTTCCGACAAATCTTTAAGTTACGGTTTTGTCTTCCATCTAATCAAGTGGACCATTCCTTTTGTGCTTGTCATCGTTAAAAATCCAATTTTACCTATCTACCATTCGTACCACGGAAAGTAAGATTATTTGCAATCTTTGTTAACTGACTTTCAATTGTATTTTTCATTTGGCTTTCATTAAGACTTGTTTTAATGGTAAGAAGAAGATTAGGACGTGTCAAACAGTTTCATAAGCGCGTGATGTTGCACAACTGATAGAAAACTATTCCTCATAGTTAATTAGAATGTTAGAATTATAAATTTGTCTTCCATATTGAACGAAACTGTTTTAATTAGTCATCCAATTCCATCGTCGTTGTGTTTATATGTTACAACTGCTATTGGATATAGACTAAAGTAAACTTAAGAAATTCCAAAACTCTATTACAACCAATATTTTGTTGGAATTGATGCTGGAGATAAAGAATCAAAATATATCTGGAATAGCGACTGATCGAAAAGTTCGGGATTTTTGTTCTGTGATATTTATTTTCAGGATTTGATCGAAATATTTCATTCATATTTTTTTTATACGACTGTCCATTCTACTCTTATCATTGCAATTTCTTTATTCCATTTATGATTTAATGAAAATCTACTGTGTTTTATTTTAAGATAATATTCACCCGATACAAGAGATTTTGGAGGATGTTTGTTAGAGAAAGACTGTAAGAGGTTCAGTTTATGGGAATATTTCATGAAAATAACGGTTAACCCGAGAATTGACACAGGTTTAGATTGTATTGATCGGGGAAGGGCATCCTATTGCGAGTGTTTTCCATAAAGTAGCGGTTCGTGAGTATAAAATCTTCCACTGGAACTTACATCTCAACAATGGAATCATAAATGAACGATGGTGATGCGCTATAATGTGCCTTACATACGGTGGGAGGGGGTCTTTGAAGTTTGGAAAATTTGGTTCGTAATCTCCGCAGTCGTACAGGGAATGGAGCTTCTCTGAAGAAAAAAAAAAACAAAACAAAAAAACATCCGTTTATCCCTATAGTCAAAAATTCAAGGTTTACACGTACTGATTAATG
This sequence comes from Acanthosepion pharaonis, assembly GCA_903632075.3. NCBI lineage: Eukaryota > Metazoa > Mollusca > Cephalopoda > Sepiida > Sepiidae > Acanthosepion > Acanthosepion pharaonis. The sequence continues at coordinate 2,299,668 of CAHIKZ030002112.1, forward strand.
ATTCTTGTGGGAGTCATAATGTTTTCAATAGATTTTATTTAATTTAGTCGCATATTTTGAGAAATTATATTCTTCATTTTATCAAGGGATTGTTTAAAATTAAACGCTACGTCATTCTTCCTAAAATCAGGGAAAAATGATTATATAAATGATTTTGTAAGTATTTCTACGTTAGACTTGTACTTATAAGTCGCGCTTTATAATCATTGTCCGTTTCTTTTAATGTCTGTTAGAAATTATAAAATTTATTACTGAGTTCCACCCATTGAATCAAATCCATCCCTTCTGTTAATCTAAGTTACGTTAATGTAAAACAGTGATATTAAATCTTTTGACGATTATTATGAATCTTTTAAATGAATAAATAAGTTCTAGACACACTTTCATGGAAGTTGTTTGGATGAGCTATTCGCTATCGTACCTAGACTGTACGAATTTAAGCGCAATACTAGACTGGTGTCAAGATCTCATCAATTTACAGGTGAGCTGGCAAAATGTAACCGTAAATTGTGTGGTAACAATTTCTTTTCTCGCACTTCTCGAAATCGGAACACCATTCCGGCTCCATGTTTTCCAGCTAACGTTAATCTCCGGAGATTTAAATACAATGTCAATCGCTGTCTACTGATCTCCTGTATTAATCTTTCCTCTTCCCGCTCATTATTAATGCTTCTGTTCCTAATTCTTCTGCACCCTGTTACCCATTGTGACTTACTGGCATTGCTGCCTCGCATGACATAATATTGATTGAAAAAATATGTTAAGTAAAATTAGTATGCATTTCTCTATGTTCGCTATTCCCTCAATTAAAATCCACATTAAATTATCACTTTGGTTTAATACAGTTCAGCTTAATTAAAATTGTCAGAATATGCAACTTTAAGATCTCCAATTAAAACAGATAATATTCTGTCTTAAATGTTTCTTTATTGTGAAGGGTAATTTTATAGTCAAGGGCAATTTGCTTCTGGGTAAATTTTCAATGATGTCTTACGCAAACTTACTGGCCTTACGACACCACTTCACATACGATCACCAAATTTAAGCAACGTGATCGATAACCGCTTCGGAATACCAGTTGCTGTAAATTTGGGTGTGCGGTTGGTGTAACAGATAAAGCCATGAAGTTCTTAATAGCAAAGCCGAGTTCCAACTGAAGTTTAAGTGACTTGATTCATGTATTTTTGTTTTTCATTTCTCCTCAAAGCAATACAGAATTGTGTGGAGGAAACTATACTTTACATTAAGCAAAAGTAACAAATTTTGGGAAGATAAGCGTTAGAAGTCCAACCCAGGTGGTATCGGCACACTGCAGACGCCGGCAATTATGTACAATAATGAAATAACTAAATAGGGTACTCTATATCATGAATATGTACAGACACTTTTCTATAAGTCGAAACATATTTCATTCCATTTGGTGTCATGTAGATTGCAAATATAGATTACTTTCAGACTGATTCGCAAAACTGTAAATATGTTACATTTATAACATAGCAAGAAAGCAAACGATGTTCTTCGAATCTGAAACTTGTAGAGCATTATCAAATTCCAAGTAATTTCATCGTTTTATGTAGATATTTTGCCATCACATAATGGTATTAATGAGATACACGACCGTCTGTTTCATATGCGCATACGAAAGTGTTAAAGTTACAGGTTTCCAACGCACACTCACGCTATCGAATATGTCTTTCCATTAATTGTCTCTTTCTTTCGTTTTCCTTAAAAGAGTTGCAACGCTTAACAACGCAGAATTCATTAGAATACGATTAGTTAAATTGCCCAACAAGAAAAGGTTTGCATTGCAACAGGAAATCATGAAACTAATCGCTTAGATATATAAGATTCTAAATGTCTGCTTTTCCCAGTCAGAAAGACGTTTGGATATATCAGTTAACAATTAACGGTGAGCTGGTTTCGAAAAGGAAACAGAGAAACGTATTGATTTTAAGAAAACCTTTGGCATTATTACATTTAAAGTTATATGCACACAAAAGACAGAGTTATTAAACTCTTCTTGGAGAAAGAGAAAAGTTTCAAATCTAGAGATAATGAACGTGTTGTCTCCTACAGAAAAGTAAGAAAGTTTTGTTTTCTTTTTTCAAATACAAGGCATCTTATAAAAAACCTTATAACATATACTTGACATATTCTGATTCCTTAATATATTTTTCGTTTTAGTTGGTCTTAATAAAATATTGTTTAGCTAACATTGATATTCATTTATCGTAAAGTTCCGTCACGATTTCTTGAGAGTATTATCACTAAAATCATTATCATACAATGATAATCATCAATGTTTACTGAGAGAAACATATAAGGCAGTATGACCTCTTCTAGATGCAGGAAGAAAGAATTGAAATAAAATTAATCAAACTATTTGCGATTAAAGATAAACACGATGAGATAATAGAAAATAAGTAAATTTCCATTAGAATGTAATTTACAGTTTTAACAAGGAAATATAATTACAATAGGTTAAACACAAAAAAATCAACTCAGAAGTTTTATTAGTCATTAATAGAATTGGCAGTAATTTGCTCTGAAATTAACCTAAATGTTAAGATACATCGAAAAAGTGAAACTTAATGTGTTAACATCAGATCCAAAAACATTAAGAGTAAAAATTTCAAGAAAGTGATATAAAAAGGAAGAATTAATTTACAAATGTTACTTATAGATAGAAAGTGACAGGACAGTGAAATGCATGTAAAATCATTTCAGATGAAAAAGAAATAGAAAAACAAGACTAAATATATGACGATAGTGAATCGCTTAGAAAGGGCCATATATTTGAAATGTTTGCTAATATTTAAATGAAGTACTAGAAAAATATATCATTTTAGGGTTTAGTGATATCAGACATAAAATGAAACTTGATTAAATATATACCTGCATATTTTTAATTTTCTAGATATGAAATGTGTATAAACATATAATAGCAGATTAATTATGTATACGATATTCGAGAATGGCAGTGTTGTTAAATACATTTAAAAGAGAATATGCGATATTACATGTGAGCAGGCTAACTTGATATTGATATTTGTGGTTTTGGAATTTTCGCATTAATATATTAAATAATATTATTTTTTACCATTTTTATCTTTGTGTATTTGCTCCCTTAAGTTATAATTTAATAAGTGGTTAGCATTTATTTAATGATACTTTAAATCTTAAATATTAATTGGTTGTGGTATCTGATTGTCTAGGTCATTGTCTGTGGATGTGTGTACGTGTATTTTTCGGTGTCTATGTGTATGTAGAGTGCATTCACATTTAATTGTGTGTGTGTATAGGTGTTGGTTTCCCCGTTTCCTTTTTTTCATAAAGGGTTGTAGAGATGTTCCTGTCTCTTCACCTTTTTTTTTCTTTTTTTTTGTGTGTATATATATATATATATATATATATATATATATATAAAATATGTCTGGGTGCTTATGTATTATAATCTGATTGTGTTTTTGTTGTTTTTCGCGTGAGATGAAGACCACATTCACACACTTTAGAATGAAAAAAAATTATATATACATGTATTGTCAAATGACCAGATATATTATAGCGTCTTGTCGAACGTAATTTCAACGAAGAAATAAATTGAATAACACATGTATTTTTTTCTTTTCGCAATAATTTTGTAGTCTTTAAACTTAATAGTGATTAAATTTGGATTTTAAAATTGCCAGTTTTTAATTTTAATATTAAATTTTATCATATAATTTTATAATTATTGGTTAGTATAAATTATTTTTAATATTACCCGTATTTTAAAGATCTGAATAGCTATTATAACATGATTACATTGTCAAGCTTTAAAATCTTTCTATACTTGGTTTTTGATTGGTTATTCTAGCTTTTGTAACAATGTTTCCCCCTAGTGTAGGATCGTTAATTAATCTGAAACTTTTAAAACCATTTATTTTATTTTCAACATCATCACTTGATAAGACACCGAGGGTGTTGAAACAAAATAGCTATTTTTGTAGTGATTTTATAACATACTTATGTTATAATTTTTTTTTAATAATTATATATATATATATATATATATATATATATATATATATATATATATATAAATGTACATACTTTATAAGATTAAATATGTGAAGTATAACATTCTTGAGAAAAAAATTGATATCCATTTGTTCATTTCAATCTAAGTAGTTACATTAAATCGCAAAGAAATATTGTTCCGAATTGTATTTTCTGTTCGTTGGAAGAGACATTTTAACATGTTGTTTTGTTATAATTTATATCTGTTCATATCACTCTCGCTTTCTTAACTCTCGCCACACGTTGGGTTAATTTAGTTTATATAGTATTTTTTTTTTTTTTGCTTTTATTTAATTCAATTTTCTGAAATCAGAAATAAGTTTTTGCCTCTTCTAATTAAAATGCTGAACATATTTTATTTTCTCTCACACAATTAACTGGAGAATTTCAATGTTAGATGCTACTTTGAATTTAAGAGAAAAATAGATATTAAATCTTGTATAAACTTATAACATGCACATATGTATGTGTCATCCGTTGGTCTTTAGAAAAATTAGATTTGCGCCCAAAGAGATATTCTTCAATGTTGATATCGATGTAGAGTATGTTATATCTATAACGGTCCATAAACTGTCCGATGTCAACTTCTTTACTTCTTTCTCTCGCGTAAGTTACTCCTCGGTAACAAGAATTAGATTCTACTTTCCTCGTTCCAGCCTTCGACGTAAACCACGTCTACAGCGACCGTTGGCGATATCTTTCCACCTTTCAATGTACATGTCCATCGCACTCATGTTCATTTTGATAGGGTCGCCTTCGTGCCCTGTGGCCATTTCTTCGTACAGAAAGATGCATATATATGTGTGTGTGTAAATACATACATACATACATACATATATATATATATGTATATATATATATATATATATGTATTTATATTTACATAAATATATATATATATATATATATACACACATATATATATTTACACACACATATATATATATATATATATATATATATATATATATATATATATATATATATCTTACTTATTATAAAAACGCAGATTGTGTGTGTGTGTCTGTAACGTTTATATATTGGATCGGATTTCCTACATTTTTTTAGCCGATTTCAACAAAACTTCACAGGACTACATAAAATTACCTTGTGGTGGTCCTAACAGCGCCGAAAATGGGAAAAACACAATTGTTTTTTAACAAAATCAATTTGAAAACACGATTAAGACACATCATGAGAATGAAAGGGGGACAACTCACATCGGGTTTGTGTGTGTGTTCCTTTATATATGGGATCGGATTTCTTACGTTTTCAGCCGATAAAACAAACATCCACTTATTTTTTTGGCAGGTAGTGTTTCTTATTGTCTTTCACACTTTTTTCTTTATTTATACATTCAGAATGCTTTAAAAATTCCATTTACAAGACAATTGTTTATAATAAAATTCTATTCATCAATCGATAGACTCATAACGATTGAAAACAATCTTTTTGTTTGAGTTTGACAAATTCGTAAAAAAAAAGAAAAAACTAATTAAGACATGCGTGTCCGTCAACCTTAAACAATAATCTTTGTTAATTTTATTTTTCAGTCTTTATGATGGTCGATACTTGATCTATCTCTTACTGTTATATCCCCGATCTACTGCTAGCATATATATATATATATATATATATATATATATATATATATATATATATATATATATATATATATATATATATGTTTGTGTGTGTGTGTATATCATCCAGTGATTGTTTGCAAAACTATAAAGAATAAAGTCATATAAGGTATCAGACTCCTTCGAATTGTCCCTTCCGCTGATTAGCGAAGACACGAGCGACATAAGCAAGTCCCCGATATCGTTAACGCTATGACAGGTTGGTTGAATTTACCGAGACGGGGTGTTTTTGTCCCTAATGATTTTCTTGTGGTAATTGAACCATAACTGGAACAGAGTTCCCTTTACTTCCACATAATTCCCCTTCTCGCATTTGTGACAGAAAAGTAAATACACAAGATTAGAATAGTCACAGCATAGAACCAGCGGTTTGAATACCCCGTGAATGCCTGAGGTGTGGGTGTAAATGCTGTGTGTGATGATGTTTTTGCAGACATGACACGAGGGTTTGTTGCAATTGGCATTCCCTTAGTGAGTGGAGGTGTTACATATGTTGGATGATGTTAAAATCTGAAGAGGTTGGGAGGGATGTTGCCGCGCGTGTAGGGAATTATTGCTTAATAATTTACTGATCGTTTTGTTTAGTTTTAAATGTTGGAAATCTCTAGTTAAGGTATCGGAAAGTTTATGGATGTTATAAATAAAATAAAAGGCTATGAGTATACTGGAATTATTTCTTTTAGTTTCATTGTTAAGGAGAATGTTTCTGTCATGTTTGGAAGCTTTGCTGATAGATTCATTAATTATTTTTAGTCGTTAATTCCTATTAAGAAAGTGATTGTAAATTTGTCCTATGTGTATTCTGTAATCTTTCTAATGGGAACAGATACTTTTTATGCGTAAGCATTGGCTGTAGATTATAGAATTTTAGGTTGGTAAGGCGGCAACTGTTAAAATTAAGGTAGAAATGACCGTCAGTATGCTTGGTGTATAGTGTAATTGAAGATGCAGTTGTTATTGAGACGTACCGGTGTTCAAAAGCGGGATGGAAGTGGTAGAGTTTGATGATAGGGTGGAAATTTGGAAGAATACATATTGCAGAGTGTTCAGCAAAAGGATCGACACAACATGCGAAGTAAAAATAGGACATAGCTAAATGATGCTAATGAATTTAAAATTTAAACAACTTGGAAATGTTTTAACAGAGGATAGACAGCGAGATCCAAACGCGTATTGGAATAATGAAAGATGCCTTCCAAATCTAAGCAAATTCAGAAGGAAGATGAAAATTTCCTTAGTAAAAATGAAAAGAGTACTAAATTGTTATTTAATAACGGTTCTTCATATATTGCAGTGAAAGGTGACCATTACAATCACGTGATAGAAAAGAGACTTCAGGCAACTACCATTTGGTTTTACAGAAGGGTGTTAAGAATACCATGAACTAAACAGGTTTAGGAAGAATGCAAACAAAGATGCCACTCAGACGTAGTGTGAGAAAAATACAATTGGAATTTATAAGAGAAAGAATGATTAAAAGATTTGGCAATCTCATGGCATCTTGAAAAGTAGATTGGCAGAGAGAAACAGTGCATAGACTATATAAAATATTGGATTATATGGGTGTCAGAAAAGTGATTACTAGTCACAAATGTGTCTACCTTTATTAAAAAGCACAAAGAAAATCAACCGTGAATAGCCATGGACAAACTCATCTTGAAGGAACAAGCCAAATAGAAGAAGAATAATGTAAATCTAATTCGAGATGTCACTCTACACGAGCAAATGGTGAACAGTAACAAATTTTAGTCAATCGCTTTACAGTAATCCTCCAATTTTATATTTATTAAATACGAAAATGAATGTCATCATAGATAAATATAAGATAAAATAAATATAAGAATATGATGGGCACCAATAAACCTTGGTTCGATACCAGTTAAAATTCTGATGGTTTAATTTTCTGAAAAATTAAGTGATTATATAAAACGATGAGATTTTATACAAATGCATTTTTTTAACTTTTTCGTCATCGTTATTTTAGTTCCAACGTGAGACCAAAATACAACGAAATTAAAGAGACTTCTTCTTTTATGCACTGTGTCCCTTCAGTACGTAAGCAATCATGACCCTCCCCATCTTCCTGTTCCTAGTAGCTCGTAATAATTTTTATCTTTATATCCACTGTAGCTCTTAATAAGTCTTGTCTTTTAGATATTTCTGCCAAACCCTGTTCAGATATCCATATACTCAAGTTCATCGATTATGTTATGCTCTGATTGCATCACCCGCTCTTGTTTTCAATCGTCCTGAGAGAATCAATTTTTCTTCAAGCTCGCCTTCCACATTACGAGCTGCATATTCCTGATGTTTAGTATGTTTTTTTTGTTTCCATTTTCTCCCAAACATCGTCGTTAATCAGATGTTCAGTCCATGGCATCCTTAGCATCTTTGGGTAAATAAAAATTGAAACATTTATCATAATCTATTTGAATCAATTAAAATATATAACATTCTTCTTGATACTTGTGTCTTAAGTCCATCTTAATACTGCCAAAACAATATTAATAATTGCACTGAATTATTTAATCTCGCACAAGGTTGTTTGCAGTATTATCGGAGACCCTGCTCGCAACAATGAGTTGACTCAAAGTAACTTGACTTTGGTGATATAATGCGAAATAAAAGGATCAACGTGCTTTCTCGGTACACTTAAATGACGTCTAAAGTAAAAGCTTTAAAATGTCAAGTCAAAATGGTTACTGCTGGCAGCAACCACTTAGATTGTTCATTTTCATCAAAGATTGGATTTCTTCAAATATGGCCGCCTCCCAGAGTTTTGTTATCAAGTCCTTTACTTGGTTATGTTAACGGGCTTTCCGAAATGCGAAAGTGGGAGCGAAACTAATATAATTTTAACCTCTAGGAATATTTCTTCAAAGACACAATTCTTCTAGATGTCTACTTTCAAAAAGCTTTTATCCAAACGGCACACCCGTAAAAGAAACAAAACTGTGTTCATTTCTTATATTTTGACTATTATTTCGTTCTCCACCTACATATATTCGGAAATTTAATATAATATTATACATTTAAATATAAATGGATTGGTGATTATCTCTCAAAATAATTATTCAGTTTACTTTTTAATTACATTTTGTTATGCCTGATTTTGACTTAAACAAAAATCACGAGATTACATACAAATAAATTCGTTGGTAGCAATGACAGTGGCAGCAGTCGTTCTAGAACTCAGCCACAGTCTATGAGATATATTGAAAAATGACGATTAAATAGTTATGTACGTAATGTCTTCGCACTCGTGCGCGCGCACACAGACACACACAGATATATTACTAAAACGTTATATTTAGTGAACACCCATATTATATGTAGACGACCCGGTTTCATTTTAAAGTTTGTATGACATCAATCGACCTGTGCTCTCGGGAAATCTTATAATGTTGGTTGACATTGACTGACTTTGACCGAGTGATGCTAGAACTGTGAAATGTTACATGAATTAATTTGAAATCTTATCATTGTTAACAGTTAAAGTGTTTCCTTCCCATGCAAATTGACATTTGACTGTTCAAAGAAAACTTTAAAAGCAAGTTGTATCGAATTATCTTGAAAATAGTCAAAATTTGTAAAGTGTGCAGCAAAACAAACCTCCGACATATACATCCCAGAAATACCTCTCACATAATAGTAAGATAGCAAGAGGTACTTCTGGCTAGTATATATATAGCAGATATTTAGGCACCCTCAGGCAGTGTAATGGTTAGTAAGCTTGTCTCTCTAAACCATTTACGAATGAGTAGTGAGTTCCGTTCTCAGTGGTTACCCCATACTTTCGGCCTTGTGTCACATTTAAGCTACGTTTGCAAAATCGCTATGTAGCAGGTATTCTGCTGAACCTCTATATTTCCTTTCAAATTTATTGTCATTTTTATAAAATTGCTTCTGAGAAGTTATACATTTTCATATTTAAGTTATTTATATTAATTAGTTGAATTAATTCATTAAAACCGTCTGCACGACATGCTTTAGATTCTTTTTCTGATAATATTTTCTTTCTTCGTCTAATTTTCGGCAGTAATTATTGGTATCTTTTTAATCTATAAGACAAACTGACCAAACATTCTATATCTTTTAGAAACAGGTCATAAAGTGTATTCCTATCATCGTCAGTTTCATTTAATTGCAGAATAATTGAAGAAAATGATTTTTTCTTTCTTTGTACAGATCCACAGACTCTTTGTTAGAATTCTAAACGTTAATATCGAGCATCAGTTCATGATTAATATTGGATACTTAATGCTATTTCTAGTAATAAAATATATGGCGTTATGTTTATTTAAATCATCTTTAATTAACTTCTAAAGAGTCTTCATTTACCAGATCTAGAGTGAATATCTTAGTGTTTTTTTTATACGGAGAAATTACTATTCAATTTAAATTAATTACATTTACTCATTATATACGTTATGCGGTAAGTTTCGTAAGTGTCCGAATTTCGAAATGTTTCAAGGAGTTCTAATGATAAATTTTCTACTTACATTCATAATATATTTTAAAACTTTCATTCTAAAGCCAGTAAAAATCTGTATTGTTTCATCTTTTTAGTAATTAAAAAAAGAAATTTAAAAAAATCTTCGGGAGAAATCATACAAAGTGAAAAGTTATTTTTTAACGACTATTTGTATTCTTCAGATAGAAGTGAAAAGAAAACTATGTGAAAATGTTGAGGTCTGTTTGCTAGTTTAGAGTTTTCTGCAAGTCAGAAATCCACTAATATGGAAGAGATGATGGGAGCTTAAGTGAAAAATCTTCATGATGGAGAATGTCAAATAAATGAAGTTGATTCAAGGAAACAGACTTTGCATTTGAATTTTTGAAGAATGGAGTTGACAGAAAAGCAAGAAACCGGACATAGTTCTACGGTCTAGAAATTATTATAATATTACTTACGATAATAATTGGAAATTTCAAAATTAAAATGCTTGTAGGTCGTTGCTAATTTAGTATTCCAGTTAAATTGGAAAAATCAATGTACCAAAGAGGAAAGCACATTAGAACATTTGACAGTAAAACAATTAGTAGCACAGGGAATGTAAACCCGATAAGTCAAGTTAGGACCGATAAAATTGCAGATACTTCTTAGGATTTTGTCAACAATTTGTAGATACATACAGATGTATCAGACCAGATATGGGAAAAATTTTCTACTTAAGAAGGCAAGCTGATAATACTCAAAACCTTATTTTATAATCACTAGAGAATGTAGCAAAAGATTAACAAGTTACTTATATTACCTGGCTATCACACGTTATCTATTCGGCATAATTAGATGTTTTTGTTTAAAAACGTTGAGGAATCTAATAAGCAGGGAGCACAATAGTAGCTTTGTCCATTCTTTTCGCTGGGATTCATCTAAGCATGCAGGATAAACATGATGTCTATTACACACATACAAACACACACTTACAAATATCTATTATCATCTGAATCTCATATAGAAAAACTAAAATCATTATCCGATTACTTAGATAAAGCAATATTCACTTTTTCATTTAAGCTTCAAATTTGTTATTTTCTTGGAAATGAAAATGAAAGCGTCGTCGTTTCTTGAATTCAGAACGACGTAAATTGTGCTAACGTTTGTTTATCAAGTCATATGCACGTGAATCCTGATTAAACAATGCAAATCAAACACAAAAAAATAATTTCTATTTTTCCGCATATTTCATTATCTGATAAAGTTTTTATAAAAATGAAAAAGGGTTTGATTGACAAACGTTTCCTATTTGTTCATTATCTTACCAAATGAAATTGTATAAATGCTCCTAAATTATACATACCACTGTGGTGTATGTTATTTAGTCAGAATTCTGCAAATGCTGCTCTGAAAATATATCAATCCTCACTGTTCAAAATTCCCCAAATGATTAAAAATTGATACCTCACCATTGAACTGTACTCATCCATGTCACAAAATCTAACGACACTTCAGATAAATTTTGAAATAGTTAATCTTCTCATGGAATCCAACATGTGTTCATCTGCATAAACCGTCACTGAGTCTATTTATGCCTTGCCCATGAGTCATATCAAGTTATCAAATCCTATTAAACAGAAATTAATCTCTTTTCATCTTCATATTATGAATTCTGATTATTTATGACAGATCTATTTATATAAATAAAATCTGGATTCCTCATTTCTACATTATCTGCTGTCATCGCTAATACAGGTTTAATTCAAAAATACATTACTGTAGGTCCTGGTTTTTAAACAAAGAAAAATGAACGTGTATTTTTTTTCAGTAATAGTTATCTGTTCCTTCATGAAAATATAAGTTTAATTTAGAAATAATGGTCGAATCAACTGGAGAAAATGTCACTATATAATATTATTTCAGTCATATGTGTGATTACGTTAACTAATAAAGTTGAATTATATATCAATTATAATTAAAAGAATATAAAAAAGTAAAAAAAAATATGACAAAATGAAAAGAAAATCACATTAATATCAGAATAATACCATTAGACAATTGTTGTGATATGGCAAGGCGTATTTCAAAATTCAAATGAAAACCATCTGTTTATATCTCAGGTTGAGACTGGAGTTATCTAGATAACTATCAACTCAAGTGTTTTAGGAAAATGTGTATTGTAAAATAATCACTTCTCTCTCTCTCTCTCTCATTTCTCTCATTTCTCTCAATACAGATATAGATAGATATAGGTGCGTGTGTATGTTTGTTTCCAGATAGATAGAAAGATAGATAGATATGTTTGGGTGTACACAAGTGCGCAGCTTATCTTTGAAACAGTGACAAAAACATATCGAAATGTCTGTAGCTTAATGAAAAATTAAAGCGTTCATTTTACACAATAGGCTTTTATCATCTTATTCCTGTCAACGTATGTAGTTTAGGAGCAAATATGACTCTCACAGAAAAAAATGAATACAACAAAAATTCAAAGATTCAGGTAATTATATACCAGTCGAAACTTTTATTATCACAGTAAAAAGTGTTTCATAAATTTTCGTGCTGGCGTAGTGATCTAGCCTCACAAAAAAATATAGTTGTCTCCAAATTTATTCAGATGCTATGAGGTAGTAAGGGCCTAGAAATTCTCAATAGCTCCTCGTTCGTTTATATATATTGGATGATTGAAAATTAACCCCATATTTTATGTACGATATAGTCCTGATTTAACACCATGTCACATTTTTTTTTCGTATTTTTTTGTCAAGATTTTGGAAGAAAATTTAGGGCTAATACAAAAAGTTATGTCTTCCATACTTCACGTGGATCTGGTGTAATCAGTTGACGCGATTTCTGGGCGGCGAAATCTGTTGACCATAAAGAATATTTTCCAATAATATTTTTATGATAATATATAAAACAATGATAATAACAATGTTGCAATATGAGCTCTGGTAAAAACATGAAATGATAACTGCAAAATTGCAATATGAGCACTGGAAAAAATGGTTGCTGAAGATATTAGGCTTATAATACCCAGAAATTCATACCCAGATGTCCTCAAGGCCATATGGCACAGTGGATAAAGGCGTTGGTTAGATCCATTGACAAGACCCAAAGAGTGTGAGTTCAATACCCGGTTAAATTAACAGGAGATAATATTGTTACATCCATCAAACATGGCAGGTAGAACTAGAACAGTCTACCACAGTGAGCGAAATGAAGGGTTCAGTTCGACATTCCAACCACCTGAAGAAGGCCGGAGCGTTCGAAACGTTGTGATAAATATGGCGACAAAGATGAGGACAATAGTCCGAATAATGTAAATAATGATTATATATATATATATATATATATATATATAATCAATAAGTTAACAAACAATAGTAACATAGCTCTATACACGCACTACGGTCTATTAATTCTAAACCTTTCTACAGCAAAACTATAGAAACAACAAAAGTATAAAGAATAAAATCTTCAAAACACTATGAGTAAAATTTAACCAAAAATAATTTTCTTAAATTTCTTAGATATAACATTCAACCTAAACAAGCGAATACACTCATATTGCAGAACAACCCAATATATATTAACAAAAATTCCAGCCGAACCGCCACCCCTATCATATTCAAACAAATATAGATTGTCCCTCCTCACCTTTCTTAATTACATGTTATTCTAACCACAGCTCGTCTTTCTGTACTTGACAAATTGTTCGGACAAAATTTGGCTACAACTTGCGACACGCAAGACATGTTTTCCACTCCCCAACCTATTACTCTCTTCAGCTATGATTACAATCTCACTGCCCCACACCCCCACTATAGACCTGCCTAACGCTTTTATACCGATCAAAATTTTAAATTTAAGTTTATTTTCATAAAATGTTTCGCACACCGAGGAATCAAACTGAGATCGGTTTTTTGGTAACAGTGTGATTTCCAACAGAACATATACCGTCTACTAAAACATCTGTCGGTGAGTAAGTTTCTTTGTTTATTTTTTGGTCCGTTGATAAAGGACACAGTCTTGTCCGAAAATTCCGAAATTATAAAATTTATTTCCGTGCTTCATTTAGGCCATATTATAAATAATTAATATTTAATAAATGCTTATCATAATGATTATATTAACTAACCTATATATATATATATATATATATATATATATATATATATAGTAAAATTAAAATCAGAGCGAAAAGAGTACAATTCCAGCATTCGTAACATTTAATTTTAAAAGGTATATTTACAAAGTAGACCAATATTATTCATTTTAATATTGCAGTTGTGTTTCGATGTGTATCAATTCATTTCATCAGGCGATTGTAAATTACGCATCGAAAATACTTCACTTGTGTATCTATTTTGACATGTTTTCAATGCAATTTCTTAAAACAAATACACACATGCACACACACACACACAAATCTCTCTCTCTATATATATATTTACACATATATATATATAGAGAGAGAGAGAGAAATTGAGAGATAGATAGAAGCGAACAGAATGAGATAGATAGATAAATAGATAGATACATAGATTCGAACAGAATAAGATTGATAGAAGTGAACAGAATGAGATAGATAGATAGATAGATAGATAGATAGATAGATAGATAGATAGATAGATAAAATCGAACCGAATGAGATTGATAGAAGCGAAAAGAATGAGGTTGATAGAAGCGAATAGAATGAGATAGATAGATAGATGGAATAGTTATATTGGAATTTAGATGCATGAAAATCTTCATGAACCTATTGCAGAAATATCAAAGAAAAGGCATGTCAATAACTGCGTGACATCGTGTGGCAATTATCCGATACGAAGAACGCTACAGCACAATGTATCGAAGTTTCGAGTTTAAATATTTCGGACATTATTCAGCTCATGTATCAATCCTTTCGCTCTTAGGGCGGAATGGCGATACGTCGGCGTTTTCCCCGATAGTTAACTGTTTGATTTTCCAATCTGCTGTTCAACGCACGTATTCTGGCTCTTTAAAAGAGGGCGCTGGGCCGGCATTTCAGGGGAAAATGTCGAATATAGAAGCATGAAAAAAAGCTAAACCGAACTCAATATTGAGATTCGAAAAGATCAAAGCTTATCAGACGAACAATAGTTCTCTACCTCCCCCAATCTCTCTATGCCTCTCTCTCTCTCTCTTTCCTACTTTCTCACTCCATCTCTATAAAACTCTACTTCTCTCTCTCAAATCGAATAGCGATCCACAGATAACTAGGCAAATGTGGTGAAAATATGTCTGCTTATTAGATCAGGTTGAAAATTGTTGCGTTCCACTTTTGCACAAAACCATTCATCTTCAGATTCTTCAAGAAATTCAAAGAAGAATTAACGGCCATCATTCAAGCCGTTCGTCGTTTCTACAATGTTGGTTTTGATCTCTATTTTTTCTTCTTATCTCGTTTATTCTTGATTCGATCATTTCTTTTCTCCTTCTTTCCGGATAAATATTTTAGCTTTTTTCTTCTATTTGTCAATATTTTTTCGTCTTCTTTATTTTCTTTGTAACGTTGTTCTTTCTTTAATCAAATCGTTCAATGTCTATCCACGAGAACCTTTTCACAATATCTATATTTTCGATACCATTTTTTCTTCTCTCACTGTTTTGTTTTGATGAGGATACTTAAAGGTAAAAGTGATACTTTTCTTTTCTATAATATTTCCTTCGTTTTCTGGAATCTTCTTCTTTTCTTCTCATTCAAAAATATTTCTTTATTCTCACCTTCTTTAAATAATTTACTTGTATATTTCGTCTGCATTTTTCTTCTCAACATTTACTTAAACATACTCAGTCTATCTTCAACGCTTTTCTTTGTTTTTCGCTTGCCATTTACTTACTATTGGCTGTTATTCTTACCTTCCTGGGTTTTCGCTTGTTTTTAAACTTTGTTCTTTATCTAAGTAGTTCTATTTTTCTTTCTCCAGTTTCCAGTCTTTCTTTTTCTTCTATCTCCTTTTCTTCTCTATAGGCTTTATTTTTCAATGCATTTTTTTTAGATTCATCCATTATTTATGAAAACGTACCATGTGATTTTATGCATTTGTCAATAACTCTCCCCACCAATATCCACTGCTATCTTCACTGGTCTGTGCATTAGATTTGCCACGTGACATATTTTGGTCGATATTGCGCCATGGAATCAAATCTCTAGGCGAATACTTGATATCATCTCAGAGAAAAAAATATAGAAATAGAAACAAGACGTTTGAAATTTTGTCCCAAAAAAGGCTGATTATTACTTATACATTATGTAGTATCGATATACGAGGAAATATACTCAAGATCCTTAGTAATATTTAAAAGAATATATTTTAGGGATATCATAAGTTATGCTACCACTACTGTTTATCCAATACAAGGACCAAGAGCCACTCAAGGTAGAATGCTACTAAATAATATTGTTGTATACGTGGAAGCAGGTATAGCATATTACTTGGATATGTAAGATAGAAAGTAGTAGGATAAAAAGCAAAAGTGATTATGGAAGTATGCTCTTGGGAGCCAGTTCTATAATGTAACCGTTCTGAGGAAGGACATTTCTTAGTGGAACTTCCTTCATCTAACTCCTATATTTCGAATGATTGTTAGTTTTATTATATCAAAATCTTTAATGGTAAACTGGTATTGAACAATATATGTGCCTATTTAATTTGGATATTTCATTTTGATAAAAATCAACCGAGATATTAAAAGCCAGTGATGGCGTCCATTTTATTAAAACAAAATGTTTCAACGGCAGGTAAAAATCTGGTTTCCTTTTTGTATTTATAGTAGAACAAGCAGCATAAAAAGTTGTTTTTTTTCTGTTTCCAACTGTCTTTTTTCTGATTTACATTATAAGTGTAATTTTTGCTTTAATTTTCCCCATAACTTTACCGTTGATTACATGTTCTAAGCAGCTTCTGTAGAAACATATTTTTGTTATCTCAAGTCTCTTCTTGATCTGTGAGAAGATTCTCCAGCATGCATTATTACATTAGAGTTTTGCAGACTTTTCTTAACACTTGATCACAATCACTATTCCAGTGCGTGCTCAGTTCTAAATGCTTCATTTAGAAGTCTCTAATTCCCTTTTCGAACTTGTCCCTTATCATACATAATTTCTAACCAAGCAAGGCAATGATACATCTAAGAAATAGAGCCTTACTGAGTCAGAAAGAATATAAGAAAAAAAAAACCTTAAGGTGACACAACAATAAATACAATCATTAAAAAGACAGAAGATAACAGAAGAAATTGACATTTTTGAAGATCGATCTTGACTGGAAAGTAAGAAAATGAAAGAGAGTTTCACAAGCGTGAACTGTGACAAAAGAAATCGCTACAGTTAAATTTAGTCATTTCAACTGCAAAATGATGAGAGCTTGTCGTCACTCTAGTATTGCACTTAAATTCATAAAGTCTACGTAACACACAGCAGAAGAAATACGATGAAAGTATTTAAGTTTTAGTCCTTTCTTCTCGTCTTCATTTTCCAGCTTCTTTTGAAGCACCTGTAATGTATTTTCTGTGTCTACTAGCAAAACTAAGCTAAGTGGTCAGCGATAAATGAATCCGTGTAGTACTGCTAATTTCATCAGTATCGCGTGAATTTAAAGTCCTGAAAAAGTCTGAGAAGACACAACATTGTCGAACGCCAATTTTATTTTTGAGTTTTTACTAAAATAATTTTCTATCCGTATGCAGGCGGTATTACTTCTGGATTATTCATGTATAATTACTAAATAAAGAAAGACTGCATAGTAGTTCAAGCAATTCATTTTAAGGTCATTTATTAAACTCTTTTGTACAATTTATAACCTATAATTATACATACTTTCGCCTTTGTATTTCTCTTTCTATTATCCTTCTGAACATATATAAGATTTCTTGTGTCAAGGAGCGCAGTCCATCTAACGTCTTAGGGTTGAATGATGTTTTGAATGCGAACTACTTGATTTTCATTACTTGTTTGTTATTATTTTAAATGGAAGGAAATTCAAAAATAATTACGACACACGATTCAAAATGAATAAAAATTTCTAGAGGAGAAAACTTTTTTTCCTTTTCTGCATGCTTCTAATTATGGAGCCGTTGACTTTACAAATTAGTCTGTCGAAGTAGAAAAATACATAAATGAAGATTCCTTCAGTAATTAGCGAATTGCCTGATGCAAGTCATTTTAGATGTCATATCATCGGTGAAAATATTTTTTTTTAAACATGTCAAACAATCATTTCGCTGTCTCTTGAGGTTACATCTTGTAAAGTAACATTAACAATGATTACTATTTTTAAAAGTTTCAGTTTCACATATGTAATTTTTAGAGACAGAAGTAAAAAAACCTTTACGCTAAGAAATGTAATTGCCGTCACCTTAAAGAATTTAGAACACATTGATTCCAAGAGAATAAAATTAGACTGTTTGGGATCGGTTTCCTGCATATCAAACATCGTAGTGTTGTGTTAGCTTAGTAAACACCTGGATTGTCAGCGTCCCAAAATTAGTGGCACTAAGATGGCAATATGCATATCAATTGTTTTCCTTTCGCTAAGGATAATATAAGCGCTTTATTTATTTTTGAAAGTGTTTGAGAGCGAAAACAAGGATTCGCGAAGATTAACATTATTCTTACGCTTTTTTGATGAGACAAGAAAAAAATAGAGGCAGAAATAAAATAGAAAGTTGTGTTTTCAAAACTCTTGGAATAAATATATACGAGGGTCATTCAATAAATAAAGTTATTTTTTCGGTATAGGGACTTCTAATACAGATAGAAGCTTACTTTTTTAAAAAATCTTTTGTTTTACTTCTTTTTCACATGGATTTAATTTCTTTTGCAGATTAAAAAAAAACTGAGAGTTTTGGCGATTAACAAAGATGGCCGACCAAGAAGCATGCTCCATGTTTGAACAGCGGTCAGTTATCAAGTTTTTGGTTGCCGAAGGGTGCAAACCAGTTGAAATTCATAGGAGGATGTCAACTGTGTATGGTGCCACATGTTTCAGCCAAAAACTGTCTACAAGTGAGATAATTGTTTAAAGAAGGACGGAGCAGTGTTGAGGATGAAGACAGGCCTGGGAGGCCTACAGAAGTGAGGTCCCCCGAGGTGATCGAATCAGTCAATGACCTCATTCAGTCTGACAGAAGAACTACTGTGAACTGCTGAGGCAGGTCAAGAAAGACAAAGAACAATCGCAGGCCTCAAACAGCAGCCCAAACGATGCAGACCATCAACAAGCTGGTCTGGGAACTGCTCCCTCATCCCCCTTACAGCCCAGACGTTGCCTCTTCAGAATTTCACCTGTTTGGTCCCTTGAAAGCGTTCACGAGTGGCACGAAGTTTAAAAGTGACGATGAAGTCAAAGGTGTTGTGAGCGACAGGCTGAGACATCAGTCCAAAGATTTTTACGCTGAGGGAATACGGAAGCTTGTGCACAGATGGGAAAAGTGTGTGACAGTGCTGGGAGACTATGTTGAAAAAAAAAAGTAAGCTTCTATCTGTATTAGAAGTCCTTATACCGAAAAGTTCACCTTATTTATTGAATGATCCTCGTAATAAAGCTGAAAAATAAACAACATAATTTGAGAATTATCAAGAATTCTAAAAGAGAAAAACCGCGTACATAGAAATATTGAATTATTTATGAAACGCAATATGTCATTCTGTAAATATGATGTTTAGTATAATTCAACTGATGAATAATTGCTCTATGAAACTACAAGTACATACACATGCTCACAAGCACGG
Source organism: Acanthosepion pharaonis (assembly GCA_903632075.3). Lineage (NCBI taxonomy): Eukaryota > Metazoa > Mollusca > Cephalopoda > Sepiida > Sepiidae > Acanthosepion > Acanthosepion pharaonis. The sequence continues at coordinate 2,319,571 of CAHIKZ030002112.1, forward strand.
AAAATTATATAGATGTTAATTTACCTTACTAATGCCTCTCTATCCCTCCGTCTCTGTCTGTCTGTCTGTCTCTCTTATATATATATATATATATATATATATATATATATATATATATATATATATATATATATATATATATAAAGGGGGTTAATAATAATGACAAATTTCTAGTTTAAATTATGCTAAAACAATATAGTTTAATATAAGCAACAACTATTTTATAAAAAAAAATGTTCAAGCATAAAAGAAACTGTCGACGGTTGGTGTTTTAAATTTGTAAACATACATGCATACATATATATATATATATTCATGGGATAATGATATATAAATTTTATTATATCAAGAATTATTTTAGGGAAAAGGTGTACAGAAAAGTGAAAAAGGTTTAGATGTGATCGTTTCATCTTTTACAAATTCATTGGACTAAGTTTAAGCTTACTTTGATTCATCCACGCACCCAAAAAACCCTGGTATGTTTTAAATTGAAAAGTATATTTTTCTTTTCTATATCTATCTATCTATCTATCTATCTATCTATATATATATATATATATATATATATATATTATTTAGCTATCTCTCTACTCTGTGTAAGTATATATATATATATATATATATATATATATATATATATATATATATATATTTATATGCATGTGTGTGTGTGTGTGCGTGTGTGTGTGTGTGTGTGTATCTTGGATATATAAACTAGCCGATTTTATTGAGATTATATTCTGTTCCTTTTTGTTTCCATCACATTTATTATTAAATACATGACATTTTCATAACAGAATGTCTGACAAAATTGTTTGTTTAGCACTTTCTAAATATTTTCGTCTTTGTGATTTGTTTTCTCTTTTAATTAGTGTAGAATTTTGTATATCAAAATATTACTCAGACTTGTTGAGGGGAGTCAGTAACGCGTTTGATGTGGTGTTTTGTAATATATACCGTTTGTGTTCATATAATCTTTAATTTTATATATATATATGATGTGTGTGTGTGTGTGTGTGTGTGTATGGATAATGCTCAATTCTCGGTGGTGTGTGTACTTTTTGTAAATTAATCTAGCAACGATAGAAAAAGTAAGGAATAAATAATTACAATATCTGTAAAATATACAGGATATACAATGCATAGATATTTCCAACAAATGCCATATAACTGTCTTAAAAAATAGAAAATAAATCGTCACATGGCGTTTCCTGTGACATCATTATTGCTAAAAGAAACATAAATATTAATAAACATACTCCTTATTACATGGCTAAATCAGTAATCGATTGTGTAATTGAAAATGTACATAATGTAAAACTATAGACTTAAATCTGTACAAAGTGTCCAGAGGCAAGAAAATCGAAAATAAAAACGTATTACATAGAATTATCTGTGTGGAAGAGGGGGATATCAACAATGGGTTTCAGTAATTCTAGCTGAAGAAAAAAAATTCGATTTGTTCTATGTACGTAATTTCTAGAAAGAAACAAATATCATGCTAATGCTGAGGACATTCTACCTTTCACATATATATATATATATATATATATATATATATATATATATATATTATATTTATTTATAGATATAGATATATAGATATATACACATATATATCTATATCTATATATCTATATCTATCTATCTATATATATATATATATATATATATGTACAAATATATATATATATATATATATATATATATATATATATATACAAAATCGCATTACCTTTTCAGCCGTCTTTAAAAAAACATGTATGAAATGCGATTGATGCGTATTTTTCTACTATATATATATATATATATATATATATATATATATATATATATATATATATATATATACAGATAGAGATAGATAGATAGATGTTAGGAATATGCGTTCATTCAATGGAAAATACGATTTATTATTGCGTTTAAATGTGGTGAAATGAAACAAGTTACGATATCAGTATGATATTGGAACTAAAACAGATGAAACGACCTGATCTCAAAAATCATTTGTTGAGAAATATTCTAAAACTGATCACACTAACCTGAAGAAGCATGCGGAAATAGAATAAACAATAGTGTTTATCGCATTATTAAAAATCTCTCTCCAAATAGAAACAACGTGATGAGGAAGTAAACGATGTTATAAAAGTGTTGAGAAATAATAATGTTGACTTAACACAGAAGCTAAACTTTTGAAAGTAGCGTTGCTTCTTCATGAAAGTGTACGGACTCAAGAAAAGTGTCCCTAATTTAGACATTATCGCACATTAATGCAGAATGAAGTCACAATTGAAGTCTTCAAATCATTCGCCTATACAGTAGTATATTAATTGGATCTGTTATGAAGAAAGTACCTATTAATAGCGTATTAACTAAGTTCCCACCTTTCTTTAAAGGTCAGTTTTTCCCAACCTAATCCGACATTCTGCTGTAGCGTGTAATGATAGCATATATGTCATCAAACAAACTCCTCTCTCTAACAGAAAAGTATGTCTTCTCTATGAACAGTACAGCAACATATAAAGATTATCTTCAGCCAATAACAACAGCCTTCAAAGATCTGATTCCTCTTAATATCTAGATGAAATAGGGTAAGTAAGTCAGTCCACAAAATAGTACATATCTATCGAGATCCCCAATATGGAAACATTTGAAACTTCATCAGGAGTTCGACAAAGAAAGAATGAGATTCTCAATCTGTTTAATCTCTTCCTAGATTTCTACACAATGCGTTTATACAAGAGTATATAGAAAGTGATGGTAAGTCAGCATTAAAATATTCCACAATATATATCAACTGAATCTGGTAATAGAAAAACTGCGTTGGGTTCACGCCCGAAGCCAATGTTATGGTGATAATGAAAGGCTATGCCCTTGACATAGATTATTATAGTTCGGATAAGAATGATCTTTACCGAAAAATAATTATTCTCTAACAGGTGTTCAATGAATTGAGACTCAATATAAACTAAAATAGAATTTCTCATGTGCAACTGGATTGTAAGCAGTGATAGCGTCTACTCTATATCCACAGAATACTAAACTAAAACTCTAACAATACCCTTGTTTATTGACCAGTCATAACACATATCTTACAGGAGATACATAAATTGCCAAGACCACCGTTTCTACCTATCAGTAGTATCGTCCAAAACCACAAATTCTTGTAAAACCTTAACATTAATTCAACTCATGTTCTTAAATAGGCATTTAAATACGTTATAGATGGCGCCAAATCCATTCAGAAATATCTATACGACTAGAGAATAAAGTTCTCAGCGTTTAACCCACGTATATAAGTATACCTCGTTTTGTGCATGTCTTAGTGGTGTAACAAAAAAAAAGTAAGTTTGTTATTCTTTTTCTGTCATTCATTTATTCAGTCAGTGAACTACAGTTTTATTATATAATATTATCTATCTATCTATCTATCTATCTATCTATCTATCTATCTATCTATCTATCTCCACACACACACACACATACATACATATATATATATATATATATATATATATATATATATATATATATATATATATATATACAACATGCCTGGCCGCGTACACAATTCCGGAAAATTCTTGTTGAAAACACAACTATACTTAAACAGGAAAACAATAAACAAAAACTAAAAATTCTTGAAGCTATATACATAAAACAGTTGAAACCTAACCTGAACAAAATAATCTACGAAATCTCCACAAATATTCTTAAATGCATATAATTGATAACAGATGCCATTGATTTACACCAACGACTTCCCATACTTAATAATTCCCGTTGTCACTCTCGCGTGGTCATTTGTGACGTCATGAGCTGCGACGTGATTTTCGTTTCCGCATCTCGTATACACTACTTTGTTGATGCTTTGAAATTTTTCATGCAACAAAAACAGACTTTCATTATTGTTCCCTGTAGTGGTTGATATATTCAAAAGTAATTACGATCTTTGATAATGATGTATGCCGAAAGCTTAGATTGGATTTAAACATGTATCAATATGGTGATTTCCTTTCGTCCTTCAATGATAATGTTATTAAGCTTATCAGAAAATATGAAAGGAATTTACTGAAAATAAATCGACAAAACTTGTCTATATTATTTAATGAAACATGCTTCAATGAAAAATGGCTGCTATATATATATATATATATATATATATATATATATATATATATATATATATATAATGAAATTGGGAGAATAATTCATTTTCATAGATGTTTCCCGTTATATCAATAACATCTACAGTGGATAGCAGATTTAACTCGAAAGGGACATAATGACATAATTCCCTACTACTTCTAATATAAGGAAGCGAACATCCATCAGTTCTGGAAATGTGATAACGCTTTTGAGTATTTGTGAATTCTATTTTTATGACAAAAGAATTCCATATTTTATAAAGGAAAGCAGCATTGGTTCATCGGTCGTATGTTTCTTAATATGGAAATGGCTAACATTACAATTTACTATTTCATAAACACACATATTCACACTATTCACACTCACTATAAAAGCACATAGAGCAATACCAAATGACAAGCATGACCACACCCATCTATCAATACACATTTGTGGAATGATTACAAACATTCATATTTTTGTGAGATCCTCACTTAGTGTCGACATATGGCGATAGAGAAACATCAATAATAACCGAATTGATTTCCTACATAGCAATATATTGAAACGACAGAAGCAGCGAGGTACAATCCGTGCCAGTCACCCAGATTCTCTCTAAATCATAGAGGCTAGTTCAGCAACAACAGTCATCGTAGACAGCAGGAGTGATGATTTACGCTGTTTTTCGAAATCCACACCAAGGTCAACGGGATCGATGAGTTGGAAATCTCGGTTGGATTCATGCCAATGTTGGAACGCGTTGGAAAGCGAGTTTCAAAAATCACCATGGATATCCGAACTACCCAGTTGGATTCTGGAAAGGTTGTGGCTTTCCGGAGACAAACAGACAATATCGCCAATATTGTCAGAAATATATCTATTACCCGGATCCTTCCAGGACAATAATAATTCTTGTTTGTGTAGAAATATGAAAATCACAACTACGTGTAACTATAAAAATATGCAATACCCAAGGAAAATAATCCTTTATCCTTAAAAGCATGATAGGTAAATAAGTAAGCGTATAAAAGAGATTGAACGAGGAGAGTCAAACACTTATAGATATGCAAGATAGACAGTGTCTAACATGAATAAAATAGATAAGCAGTTATATTTTCCTTCTCTGGCACAATACGTACCAAATCCCCCCAAATATATGAAAGTTACTTGATAATTATGTATGAAATGGAATATGATTTCTTTTACATTTTACCACATGAATTTCACAAGCACCTACGGTGAGTAATTATTAATACGTTTATATGCCTGTCGAACACATTCACGTAGCGTCAGAGTTCAGATTAAGGCTCCAGATACACAAATAAACATGGGTTGGAATGAATTAAAATTCATGTTTATATTTGAAACATTTTCTTAATTTGTTTTTACAACTACACACAAGAACTGTTCAAAACAATCCCAAGTATACAGGGTGAGAAAAACAATTTGTTGTTTAATTTAACAGAGATAACACTGACATCGCATTTTAAAAGACATGTTTACGAGAATTACACAAAAATATCTTGAAATAGTAAAGAATAAATTTATTCAATAAAATCGTCATTGGATTCAGCCACGGCCTCCAGAGGACTTCAGAATCTCATGCAACAAACAAACACACACACACACACCCGCACAGGCATACACACACACACACACACATATATATATATATATATATATATATATATATATATATATATATATATATATATATATATATATATATATATATATATATATATATATATATATATATATATAAATAGATAACTAGATGGACTGGAAAAAACTGAGTGTATATACTTAAAAATGTAGCTCACATAATTTCGTCAATATCTTCCATTCACAGTTAAATTTCTAGGATCACACGTTGGTTGCATTGGCATTCGATCTGATATTTCCACAGTAATTCTGTATATGATTAAGTTTCACTACTGTTTTTTAGCTATTGACAAAGAAAGTGAGATTATTGCAAAAAATATATATATTGTCTAAAACATTATTTGTATCCTTATACTCATACGGATATAATGCAGTGTTGATCTCTGAGCATTGGGGAATTAATTCAAATATCATTTTACAGGAATGAAGATGTTCATTTGATAGATTTTATTATTTTGCTTATAAGTGAACGTTCTCTATTGTACCATAAAGAAACAGCTATAATGTTGCCAAGTTTCATAAAATTAATATAACATGAGAAATATGACTAAAATAAAACATTATGCATATAATGAAAAAAATTGTATATAGACTTTCAACGGAAAATATTCTTTCAGGAACGGAATTAATTCCGTCACACTTCCACGCCAATGCCGAGAGAAAGAAATCTTATAACAAATATTGGACAAATTCCATGAAAAGGTCATAGCGGACTTTGCCAAAATTCGAGCTCAATCTTCCGTTCATCACTGTTCAATCAAATCTGCTTCTCAGTTACATTGTTCCAACTGCATGATTATTTCCAGATGATCAATCATATCCCTGCTTTACATTTCGTCTCTCGATGAATAGTCTCACATTCCAAATGTTAGACTTCCGTTTTTGTTTGGGGTTTGTTTGACATCAAGTCAATCTTCTTGTCAAATCAACTTCTTGTCTTTCATTTCGAGGACATTTTTAAAATAATTTCTATGAATATTTTTACACATGAAATGAATGCTGAAATTCGTATTTTTACGGTTTCTCGTGAGGGACATTAACGTCGGATTATCAGAATTAGTTAATAAATTTTGGCCTCTTTAAATCGACAGTCAACCGATGTATCAATCCTACACGTCTTTATAAAAAGGATTTTTTTATTTCCTCCTTCATTCCTACAGCAATTTTACTTAATAACTCTCTACTTTGAGTGGCTATTCGTTCTTGTATTGGAGGAAAAATTATAAAAAATATTTAAGTATATATGTGTGTCTGGGATATTACAAATATGCGAATACACATGTGAATATATAAAACAAATACATGTTTATATTATATGTAAAAGCCAATTTTTTTTTATTTTAACACTATATGAAGTAAAAACACTGAAAGTAATTGCTTTATTTACACGGCATCATGAAAGGAGGTTTACAGATGATGTATTAAGTTTATATATTTATCACTTTTCATCAGTTTTGTTTTACGTCAAAAGTACATACCAAAACATGATGGAGAAATAAATGTTTACGTTCAATCAGCGATATCACACCAAGTCGAGCCTGTCAATACTTATATTATAGAAAAGATTAAGCGACAAAATTTAAATCAGACATGAAAAATTGCAAGAAAAAACAACGCTGATTGGACACGTGTTCTTGCAATCAGCGTTGTTTTTTCTTGCAATGATGGAACTGACGGATTGAGGAATTAAAGAGCCGAGTTCAAATTCCAGTCGTGATAATACGTAAGGTATTATTCCTCGTCTCCTCCATCCACCCAGCTATTCGAAAATAGCATGACAGACTGGGTTCTATAGCCTTGTATGGCAACTGGTCTAGGAGAAGGACAACTCGTTTTGGAAACTTTTGGCACCAGATATCTGCCTTCGGCTCTTCGAAAATCCTTCACCGCTATAATGAAATAATATGTGCTGCTTTCTGGGAACTGAGCTACTTGACCATGTATCTCATACGTCTAGAGATGTATCGTTGTATAAAAGCTCGCTCTGTGAACACAAAAGTAACTTACGTCAGGCCAAACAGTTAAAATCACTTGTCAAATACATGACAAGACTGACTATGACTTTGATTTTACAAATGCAAGAAAACATACATCTTTAAGTCGAACATTCTTCGAGGGAGTCCTAATGATAATTTATTATAACTATAAAATCGCGCCAAAAATATTTATATTATATCCCGAACCTTTAAGGAATTCGAGAGGTAAAAAATATTGACATTGATGATAAAACAAATATTTTTCTATATTAGGAAGCCTTTTTACCAAATGGATGCAGGATGAGAAAAAATGAAAATATCGAAATTTTTGATCAGGTTTGTAAAGGGTTTATAGAATCTAATCAAATCTAATCGCGACTAAAAAAACTCGTTCAAAACTATCAGATGTCATTTGTAATATAACACCACACGAAAAAGTAATTCCGCGTAAAAGAAAGTCACACTAAATTTTCATTTTCTATTTCCGTTCTCGTTGGCAAAGGATAAAAGCGTGTCCAAAAATTCCGAACTTAAAATCATTTTCATCCTGCTTCCATTTGGTTAAAAACCTGGAAATATACTGTAAGTATTGTTAGTCTTATTATCAATATTATTAGATCTGATGTTTTTTTTTTTTATTTTCGAATTTATTTCACTGGTCTATTATATCTATAGATAGATAGATAGATAGATAGATAGATAGATAGATACTGAACAGACAGCAGGGATATAGATAGATAGATAGATACTGAACAGACATAGATAGATAGATAGATAGATAGATAGATAGATAGATAGATAGATACTGAACAGACATAGATAGATAGATAGATAGATAGATAGATAGATAGATAGATAGATAGATAGATAGATACTGAACAGACATAGATAGATAGATAGATAGATAGATAGATAGATAGATAGATAGATAGATACTGAACAGACAGCAGGGATATAGATAGATAGATAGATAGATAGATACTGAACAGACATAGATAGATAGATAGATAGATAGATAGATAGATAGATAGATAGATAGATATAGCAATATCTAAGCTTATGATAAGTCTCTTTCTGAACAGCCTTGATTGTCGAAGAACCATTAAATAAAGAGCATCGTTAAGACTGCATCGTCCATCTTGGTTGCTATTTGGAAATTGCACTTGTAATCGATTAATCATAAATGAGTAAATACTCGAAACAACGGAACTATTTCGTCATTTTTGTTTGTTGCTGCGTCCCTATAAATGAAACGAAGGCATTACTTACAGAGCTTCCCTCGCATGGGTGGGAGAACGGATGTTTGTTTGTGTGTATTCACAGATAGAAAGAGTAAGAGACAATGGCAAATGTATTTAGATACGCCTCTTCCTTGTAATTGAAGGAGAGATTTATAGATTTCCACCAATATATCTTCAAAACAGATTGTTGTCATCGCATGTAAATTGACTGCAAAATGTCAATTCTTTTTTCGTCAGCCAGCATAAAATCTATTGCAATGGATTGATAGAATGAAAGTACGGATATATTCAGACATTTCATTCATACGCATTCTTGTACCAAAGTGAGTTGACAACATCCGGTCACCTGCGCAAAGGAAAGGGAAAATGCTTACTTCCGTGCTTTGTTTTCAAGCGGACCACTGGCAAAAAGCCGGCACAATGGAAATGAATAACTAGACTGGCGTGAATTTCAAAGTGAATATCTCTTCTTGGATCCCCCTAAGAAATCTATTTAGATAACAAGAAAATGGGGATACACATGAACAATTTTGCAGATTCTTGTTCAAATGGGCTTCTATTTATATGCGTAGCTATTAGTTTCTGTCAATCTACTGGGTATGCACCCACATATACACATGTACGTATATTACACGCAAAACATAGGCAAAAATGCGCTTAGACACACTTATATAATTATAGATATATTATATAAATTTCTTCCAAATTATATATATATATATATATATATATATATATATATATGTTTGTGCGTGTGTTTATCAACTTAAATAGTTATATCTATATATATGTTTTCACATACAGACACAGAGACATACACGCTTATACATATGTATAAATGAAATAGAGTCCCTGTCCATATAAGTACATGTATAGTGATTTAATTTTAATATATTTATTCGAATCTTTTCATTACTTATTAGTTTATTTGTTTAATATTCTATGTAGACAGGGTTATATATATATATATATATATATATATATATATATATATATATATATATATGATATTATATGCAAAGATTACTTAACTTTTAAATATCAACGTAATCCCGACATCGATGTTTCTTGATAAAATTTCCAGTCTTCAGTGGTTGTGGTTTTATACGCCATTTCCATTTTCTTATCATTTTTTTTTTCAAATTATACCGCCTCCTTTTCAATCTGTTTTTTAATCAACTTTTACACGTTTGTATTCATGAATTTAACGTTATTTTACAGGGGCACATTCATAAATATTTTCAGCTGTAGATTTTTTTATCCAATTGTAAATTTTTCTTCAAAATGATGTTAATAATTTAATTAAAATTTTAATTGATTTAATATAAAATTTCAAAAATATATATATATATATATATATATATATATATATATATATATATATATATATATATATATATATATATATATATATATATATAGGTAACTATACTCGTTTCGAAAAACCCTCTAATTTTGATTTGCCAATAATCAAATCAATCTCGAAGGAAAAAAAGGTTTAAAAAAAAGAAAGAGCTAGAAACATGAAAGTCTGTCGAAAGAAATCGCAGATACAGGTTTGAAGCCCAAAGAAAAAAAACCGACAGGAGTAAACAAATAACTAACAAAAGAGCTCAATAAAACCGTAGAGCAGACCTAGATAAAACTAGTGAGCCAAACAAACCTACCCAAGTTTCACCTAAGCGGATCGTAGGTTTGTCTGGCTCACTAGGTTTATCTATCTATCTATCTATCTATCTATCTATCTATATATATATATATATATATATATATATATATATATATATATATATATATATATATATCGGCATTTCTGCAATAAAATTTAAAAGAGAAACAATACACATAGACACAAATTCTACAATCCAAAATTAAAACACCAAACAGGCCTTTTGAAAAAAATTTGGGAATTGAAGGCAAAAGGGCTGAGTTCTCAGATAAATTGGAAAATTCTAGATTTTGCGAACACCCCCAATAGATTTAAGAATAGGTGAAGCTATGTTTAGATCAAAAAATTAGGATAATAAAATATAAAGATCAATGCAAACTATGAAATCAACGGAGACCTAATCGCGAAATGCAGACATAGAAATAAATTCCAAATTACATATGATTACATGTGCATATATGTAGGGATGTATGTGTGCGTATAGTAGGACATATATATGGACATGTAAAAGTACATATCTGCATTTATGATGATATGTACACATATAAGTGTGTTGGACAGTATGATTTATTCCATTGGGTGCTCTGTTATTACACACATTTTATAAATCTGTAATTCAATTAATTGACATTAATCTCAATGTGTTTACGTTTAATTCCGACATCGCTTATTAATAATTTTAAACACGTGTAGTACGAAAACTATTTACTATGAATCCCAGAAAAAAACACACTTGGGGCTCGTATAAGAACCGCCATATAGCAGGAACTAATATTAAACTAGAAACAACGAATGGTCCTGGCCATAAATAAACTTCAACCCCAGACCGTTTCCCCTGGATAAGATAACATGCGCCTTCACCAATCGCTAATACAAACCCATTCTCATTAACAAGGCGTCCACCAGAGGACTGACAATGAAAATAAATTTACAAAAATGCTCTGAGACAGACACTTAGGTGCTGATGATAGCCGCGTGCAGAAAGGCTTGAAATAGACTATACTCTATGTTGAGGTGATTTTTTTTTTTTTTGCTATAAAAAAGACGTGATCTGTTATAATATATACATCGACCTCCTTGTGGATCTGTTTTTTCATAAATATTTCTAGGTTTCAACCACATTATATACCACCGGATCAATTACCTCAGTCACACACACACACACACACACACACACACACACACACACACACACACACACACACATATATATATATATATATATATATATAGTTCCCTCATGAATAATTGGAACGGGAATACAAATTCCTTTGTTCTTTTGTTTGAACCCACCCATTTTTCAAGTATGCAACACTATTGTAACACCTGACAGATAGAAATTCCTTGTTGCTCAGGTGTTGCCATTTTGTCTGATTTTTATAAACATTACATAACTCTGAACGACGACCCTTTGCCTTAGGTTTCACATGTACAGATTGCATTTCTTGTTAAAAATTATAAAACAACATGAGTTTGAGGGAATTTTCTATGGATAAAAAGCAAGCCATTTTGAAGGTGAGAAAAGAAGAAAAATGGATCAGAGCTATTGAACAGGCATTGGGAACAAGTCACACAATTTGAATTGTCCTGCAAAAGAAAGAAACTACTGGCAAACAGACATAGAACAAGTCTGCCAAGGAAAACAACATCTGATGTCAGGAACATTGTGGAAGTTCTGAGGAAAAACCTTAAAATAACAGTCATTCACATCAACAACAGCCTCCACAGTGCAGGGGTAATGGTTTCACAGACTTCGGGAGTAAGATTATAGAGGTCATGCCAAAAACTGCAAAAAAAAAAAACTCATCAGCAGTAAGAATCGAAACGATAGATCTGAATTTTCAAGGAAGTACAAAAGGTCTTGGAAAAAATTTTTGTCAATTTTAATCGCTGAGTGATGGAAATACCAATGTGGGGAGAAAGCAAGTGTCTGGTTATGATGCAAAACATACAAGTTCACCTGTGAAGCAAGATGGAAGCAGTGTCTTGGCTTGGACTTGCATGGCTGCATCTGGAACAGGATCATTCGTATTTATTAATGATTAAACTCATGATGGTAGCAGCAGAATGAATGCGGATGCCTACAGAAACTTTTTTTTTTCTGCCAATTTACAGATAAATTCATCCAAACTAATCGGGAGGAATTTTATCATAAAGCAGGACAATAACTCAAATCATACTGACGACACAACAACGGAATTCATCAGATGTAAGAATTAAACAGTTTTAATCTGTCAAAGTCAATCAGCGGACCTTCAATCAATACAGCATACATTTCCTGACCTGAACAGGAAACTGAAGGGAGATACCTCTCGAAACAAACAAAAACATAAATAGGCTAAGTTAAAAGTGTGGAAAGCATCCCAAATTTAGAATACAGCAAGAATTATGAATACATTGGTGAAGTCAATCGCTCGCAGGATTGATGCAGTTATTACAAGCAAGGGTTATACGACCAAATAATAAAAGTACTTTCAAACTATGCATTCATTTACATTTGTTCACCTAAAAATGTGGTTATCTGATACAGAAAATGGTATGTTCTAAGCTGTTTAACACATCCAAATGTAAATACGATGGAATACAAGCTGAAATTCTGAACTGTTTGTCTCATATTCATCTTAAACTAAAATGTCGTCAATTAACAACAAAAACAAGAATTAGACTTGCCGTTCTAATACATTTATAAGAGAACACACACAGACACACACGCACACACACACACACACACATATAAATATATATATATATATATATATATATATATATATATATATATATATATATATATATCAGGCCTGAGGATTGCATCTAGCATGAAAAACACTATCGCCTCTAAGTGTTGACTTCTATGTTCACTTTTATATTTACACACGCTCTATCTCTTTCCAATAAATATAGCACATTTTAAGACTATATTTCTCCATATATATCTATATATCTATATCTATATCTATCTATCTATCTATCTATCTATCTATCTACCTATCTATCTATCTATCTATCTCTCTCTCTCTCTCTATATATATATATATATATATATATATAGTGTTTCAACATTCCGTCCAGAAGAACGTACCATGATGAAAAACGCTCCAAATTTGATAAAAACAATGTCATATCATCGAAATGTTTGTTACTATTAAGAGGAAAGTCGAAAGTACTGTTGATTATTTTCGAACGTTTTGTATTACTTTCTAGTTCGTTCGAAGCTTCGATCAAAATGTCGTTTTTATTGCGTCGGCTCATGGCACAACGATTAATATTAAAAATTTAGCATATTCTTGCATTAAAAAAACACATTTTTGGCAGATTGTAGCAAAATCAAATAATGGTTGGAATTTCATAAAATTGGCTGTACTTATTCAAACATGAATGGTATTATTTTGTTATTTTTTATTTCAATCTTCGTAGAAAAATTTTTTTATATTGTTACCCCTATTTACTTACTTAAAATTTCGAGAAATTAAAATTTCATCCTCTTCATACTTATATTCGTTAAAGTAGCGTACCTTGAAGAATTTAAATCATGAATTTGTTTTTTGTTTTATAGAAATAGCATTTTCAGAAAATCCGCTGTGAATACTAAAATATTATTTAATTAGAAAAACTTTTAATTGCATTTATAAATAAGATATATTAAAGTTATTATTTCCTTAAGAAAACATTTCTTTTTATATATAATTATTTTTACAAGAATTGTTTACATTTTTTTTAAATTTTAATTAGATTCATTTATTCAATTTTAAATCTTCTAAATTTCCATTTTAATTTTAACCTTTTAAAGGCTATTAGTATTAGGTAAAACTCATTATAGAATCATAAATAGAAAAGTTTAGTTCAAATCATCAAACAGCGAATATTTTAAAAAGAATTTTGAATTAATTTTATGTGTATAAACGTGCAGGTTTTTGTAGATATGGTTGCTCATACACGACATTATCAGAAATGAAGAGCGATAACTAGAGTAAATTTAAAGCCAAAAAACATCTAGAATTCTATCAAAATTTATATTACGGAGAATATTTTCTTAGATTCTTAAGATTACACAGTACATAACATTATATATAAAATCGCTCACATTATATTCAATTTTTTTTACGGCTGAAGCCTCCATTAGATAGACATCAATCTGTGATCAAGCGGTTAAATATGTCAAGAGTTTAAATAAACAACTACTGCTGTGTTACAAATGCATATTTTAAACTTAAAGTAAATAATATTTGTTAGAAATCAGATTAATAATATTTTAATCAACGAATGTTTCAAATAAAGTTTCAGAAAAATTATATTTTATTTTTGGAAGATTTTTTTTTATTAAAGATAATTGCAATGAAAGACGACTAAAAAGGGGGTGACTTTGTTATTTATAAAAAAAAATCCTCATGCAGGATCCTTGAAATAAAATATTATTGCAGATTACCGACGAGGATACCTACGTGTAAATGTTAAAAAACATAAACTCATATATCCATTACATCCCATCAATTCACAGATTCCCGCAGCGATTTACCTGTGGTCAAAATTCCTCAATAATATCATTGCTCTATATCTATCTACCAAGTGTACGATCAAATCAACTCATGAATTTCTCCAAATTTCTCCTATTCCTGATATTCTATTTTTAATTTAACTACTAAGTAGTTTAGTTGTTGCTGTTTGTTCAACAGAAATATATTTACCATAGTCATTACAATACCTACTATTTTTCTGGCGTTGTGATCGCAAAAATAAAAGCCTGCATTTCTAAAATTGTCATGAACTCTGTTTTGTTTGTATTGAATAGGGGAAAAAAAACTAAGAACTGCATCCACAATAGCAGCTTCAATCCATTTAATTACGCTATGCAAATAGACAGACATTATGTTGTCTATCCGTTCCAGTCCCCAAAGTATTAACCAAGACTTAACGGAGCTTTTCATTTTTGCGCCTTTTTCTTGTTGTTGTTATTGTCGCTTTGAGCTTCATAATGGTTGTAATCTTCTAATCTATTTGCATCAAATACACCAGCCGAACATTCGCAATTCAGTTTTGAATAGGGAATGCTATGTAAACTGTGATTTTTTAATTGGTAATATGGATTAATCAACATATAAACTGCGTCTAGAGATTATATGCAAAAGAGGTATTGTCAAATATTTTACGTACAATTCATAGATATTTGTTTTCCAATGAAATAATTTATACTATTATGTACAGCGAGTAAGCATGAAAGCAATTAAGTCCGAATTTTCAATTTCCGATTGATATTTAGTATTTTTTCATTAATTATAGCAATTTTCAGTGTCAAGAGATTATTTGCAAGAACTAGAATTTAGTATTATGGCTCATAAAAAAGAACTAACAAAGAATGAAAAGAACTATATAATCAAAGAAATTAGCAAAGGAAAGTCTTCGCTTCAAATTTCTAAGGATTTGAAAAGGGATCATCGAACAATCAAGAAAATATGACAAATGGGAATTCATCATCTTATTATCCCCTTAACATCTTCTCATTTTCCCTTTAATGTCTTCTCATTATACTTTTTATATTTTCATATTATCCTTTAATATATTTTCATGTCCATTTTAATATTATTCTTTTAACAACTTCTCATTCTCCCTTTAATTGTTTTTCATTATCCCTTTAATGTATTCATATTATCTGTCTAATAGCTTCATATTATCTCTTTAATATATTTTCATTATCCATTTAATACATTCTAATCATCCCTTTAATATATTTTCATTATCCGTTTAATATCTTCATATTATCCCTTTAGTATCTTTTCATTAACCCTTTGATATATTCTCATTGTCCCCTTAACAACAACTCATTATCCCTCTAATATCTTCTCATTATCATTTTAATATATTTCATTATTCCTTTAATATATTTTCGTTATCCCTTTAATATCTTCTCGTTATCCCTTTAACATCTTTAAGTGAGTGAAGTTGTGGAAATATTTAACATAATTAATATTTAGGCAGTAAATTCGTTTTGCAGGTAAAAAGAAAGCAATAAAATTATTCATCTTTGAATCTTACTAAACTTATATAAGACATATTTATTTTTCATAAATTTTGAAATGTGCAAAATCATAAATATAGAAATGGTGTAATATTATCATTGGGAGGTATTTCGAAAATAACTTATCTGTCGAGGACTGAATCTTAGATACATCAAAGATGAAAGAAAAAAATGAAACCCCTTAGTTGATGAAGCCTAATTATATCTTCATAGCAAAACAGAACGGAACTGATTGCCATATAAATAACCAGTTCGTCAGCCTAATATTCTTTCAAAACGCTCTGAACATAAAAGGAATGTACACAAAATGAAATCTAGGAAATATAATTTCTCGGAATGATGCTAAGGCAGTAGGTATAACTTCACACAAGATGATTGAAACCAAAATAACTCGTATTGTAATCGGGTCAAATTATGTAGTTTCTTTCTCTTGTAGTTGGAAATATTTCTTCCATGAAATTGAATTGCAAGGCCATTCGTCTTGGGCTGACAAACACGGAGTGTTGTAAGAATGTAATATTCCACAAACTAATTTTCATAACGGCCATTAGATCTTTTTCCCCAGAAAGAATTTTCTTTCTTTCTTTTCAAGAATAAAACAAATAAAAAAGAAGAGATTATACAGTAGTTTTTCTTTTTTTTAATGGTATAATAAAAGATATAGACAGTCCCTATATCTTCATTTGAACGAATTCTTCTTTATGTTGAGTTTAGTTGCCATAAAAATCTTTGCAAGAAAATTATTTGCAAAAGTAAAAACAGTGATAATAATGATGATTATTACAATGAGATTTCTACAGCAAAAATCCTATATCTAACATATCTTTCTTAACTCAATTAATCACTTTTTCTTTCTTTCCTGGTATTATCTTTATTTTATAACTTACTCTCTTTTACCTAATCATCAACGTGTGTGTGTGGACAAGCGTCTATATACAAATCTACAGTCAAATTAGTAACAAAAACCTACACACCCACACGCTAATCTAGATAGCAAATTTATTTTTGAGTATTGGCCTATATACATGCGTATATGCGAAATCATGAATGGTGATTTGAATAAGACTTCAATGTGCATGAACATTTTCTGTTGAGAGAAATATTTTCAGATGGCACATGTATAGAATATTCCAGTAATCCTGAACAAACTGTCTGCAGATTGGGCCATCTTCAGTGAGAATGTAGGAACTGTTAGCTTAGAACTTACGTTTATCTCTAGCTTTTTCAAGTTTAAAATAATGAAAATTTGCCACCAATCTAGTACTGGGCATAAATCTATAAAGTCTAGCTATCATAAAGTAAATGACATCTGAACAATTGCCTTAAAATATTTACAGATAAACACATGGAAGTTACGCTACGGAGGTGAGAGATAACTAAAGCAAAGACCCCATGTTAATACCGATAACATTGCATATTTTTCTTGGAATTTTATCAAGAGGAGTAAGACAACAATGAATTTTCTTATCGATTATGTTCAATTCTCTGAGCCTATTCTACAAAAACAAGAACGTCTAACTATAGGTATTATTGGTGAGACATGATGAAACTTTTAGGTGCTAGACACAAAAATGAATATGAAAGTACTTTTTGATTATTTAATAATGGAAAGCAAAAATAAAGGGCATTCTGTTGATTGTTAGAAATTAGAACGCATTGTTCCGAGTCTAAAATATATCCCAATGTGTAAACTACATTTCGGCGACTTCAACCTCAAGCACGTTGAGTAATTATCTTGTTACTTTCGTTACAGGCGGAGAATTTGAGACAAATCCAAATAAAGATTGGATCAGCAAATGATGTCTTTATCAGGAACTAAGCAAATATAAAGTGACAGAAAATATCATTAGAAACAGAGATATGCGCGCTAGATTAAAGTGAAATCTTTAAACTCCTATACGGCTGTGAATGTAGAACAACTTTCTCACAGAATTAGACGAACGAGACAATAGAATTGATTCTAGGGATGGATTATAAGAATATAATGTGAAGAATAAGTTAGCAATTACGAGGCCTCGATGAATAAAATTTACAGAAAATTCATACATACAATTAGACACATACATTTGAACATTCTGAAATATATCATGGAAAATATTGCCTAATGAACAATTCACAATAAAGGATACAAAAACAGAGATGAATATTGCTTATGCTGTTTAACTAGTTTATGTGAACGAATTGTATATAATTAACAAATAGAGATTTAAATTAAAAGTATTTGCATGGGGCGTCAAATATATGAGGACGTGGAGAGTTATAATCTATTAAGCCCTGTGCAGTCTTGGAATACAAATGGACAGTGTTAGTATTCAAGATTAAGTAATGATTCTAGTAAGGTTTCTGGGAAATATCAATTTGATATTGATTCGTCAATCTAAAATCTAGTTCAAATATAGCTGAATTATTTCCAAATACATTTTTAAAGTGTATCTTTTCTTTTATCTGAAAAATGTATGTGTTTGAAATTTGTTGTTGATTGAAAGAGCGGGTAGGTTTAGTGTGTAGGCTATGCATTGTGTCGAGAAAATGGGGAAATACACGTGCTGCCTCATACACATCACTTGAAATTCGCATTACACATGATGTTATTTGTTATGCATTTGATACTACCTCCTACTAATAGGTGGTCATTTATTTATTTTTAATCATATCACGCCCAGGTGAGGTAGAAAAGTCACTAAAAGCGCAACGGGTTACTGGGTGTGAGAAAATACATAATTAGGGAAAGAATTCGACGAAAGAACAGGACTAAAAAGGCAGAATATAACGATTTACATTGCATTAAGATTTTTGAAGATCAAGCAAAAAGTTGGAAGAGATTTCCACAAGCGAGAAGTGGGATAGAAAAAAAAGTCTTAGCATAAAAATTACGGTTACATTTAGGCATTTCAACTGTGATGATACATTGACGGTAGAATACAACACTTAAATTCCTAAAATCTAGTTAACAAAAGTTATATTCCAAGACCATTGTAAGTTCTTAACATTATGAATATCAAGCTCGAGTAAGTTATTATTTTTTTCATTATTTGAACCATAATGCAATCATGCAAATTTCCCATTATGCAGGGCCAAGCTCAATTTAAACGATTTCTATTGAATTTAAATTTTCGGCGATAAAATTTTATTGAGAAGCATTATGCAGGAAGAGAGTTTTCACGAGCTTTGTCAAAAAGAAATAAAAGGCTTATAAGCCTATATTTAGAAGAATTAAATTTCATCTGAGTCCATAAATTCTGGAACTACAGAAAAGGATTTCCAACAAGCAGAAAAGTGAGAAGCAGCAAGGCATTTATTTTAGAGTTTAACGAGTGAAGAAGACAGTTCAAGATCATTTTCACGGTACAATCAAGTCTTCATGATTTGTGAGGCTACAGTTAGCAGAATCTATAAACAGAGATATATGCATATCAGGCAACACAGATTCAAGTCTAAGTGGAAAGTTATGATACTTTAGATGAATTAAAAGTAGATTGTGAAGAGAATTTACGAGAACAATATTTTGGTTTATAAGCAGAAGACGTTAACACTTCAAATTGGGTAAAGAGCGAAGGAATAGAAGACTTACGCTTATCTAAAACATCATTAGAGAGCCGCCAGAAGGCATGTGAACCAAAATTGTTAGAGGCGAAATAGTGCATCATTCTATCAGCAAAAAAGACTTAGTCATTTTCATTCTGCTGTGATTAGAATTATCACACTGGTACACTCAGGAAAAAAGTGATAACTCTCGGCTCTAGCGGCTGAACAAGCCGGTGCGTTTCAAAGATCTTGACTCCACCTAGCATTTGTGAGAAGGTACAAAAACAGCAATGCCGACTTGAACCAAATAATACTCAACAGGAAGTTCAAGAAAATCTTATTCAAAGTGCGTCTCGTATGAAATGACGAAATGAATCCCATAAATATATCAGCTACGGATTTCAGTGCTTCTCGTTTTTTTACCCGACGCCAGCCATCATGGCTTTCCACAACTTTCTAGACCTTATAATTGATAGCAATATTTGTGTTTTTACTCTCTCTTTTCAATTGCCATACATTTACACCAAATCGTTATGTCGGTTACTCGATATTGACTTAATTTTTATCTTTGTTCCGCTTTTATTCAGTATGAAATGCGTAAGACAACTCCTCCAAAATCCATTTCTTATTTATGTGTCTAGTAAATTCTAACTCCTTCCAAGTTAGGTTTAGGGTTAGTCACATATTGTTTAATATTTCTCTTAAATAGTTCTCGTTACTCACATCTTCCATTTATTCTATTTCCAACATCATTCTCACAGATCAAAATCCTCCAAATCATTGTTGCTTCAAGTTTCATATTTATGTATCATCAAATTGCCCAACATTCTGTCATATAGGAGGATTGATATTACATAGCAGTTCAGCATTCTTTTCGTTTTGTTATAACGAAATTTCACTGTTTCTTAATAATTTGATTAGCTTTTGGATGGTCTTTTGTATGTTATTGCAATACGCCAACAGATTTTAGTGTTGCATTAAAAGTCATCTGTTAGAACACATTCCACATAGTTAAAGACCTCACTTGTGTGATTTATATTGTCCCTATGTAATGATCATGTTAGAATACAGATTTACCAAAATCCTTTTAAAACTGACTCTCACTATATCCTGATTTCGATTTACGTTCAGATGACATCATATCAGTTTAAATTTGGCTTTCGAAATATATGTTTAAATACACTTTGTTGACAAGCAATTATTCAAACCCATTTATAATTAATGATTTTCTCAAACCGCAGAATTAAACATGCAATACCGTTATTTAAATACTGCTTTAGACTTTCACAAAATCTGCCAATATCACGAGAGCATAATTTGGAGGATTACGACTCGAATTGAAACTATTTTTGTCAAAATGATTTTAATCCAATAACCACTATCTTTAAAATTTATATACGCAAAACGTTTTAATATTCTTATTAATTTGGAAATTACGGTAAAATACTGAAAATGATTTATAAATAAATGAATTAAATAAGCACAATATGTCCTTAATTTAAGAAACGTGACTGTTTAATTTTGGCAATTGGTAATACTTTTCTCGTAATCCTGTATTTAACATGAAAAAAAAGTTTTTATTCACACTTCCAAATATTTAACCCATTAAGACGTACTCTCCTTATTTAGGGAATATAAACAGTATGAACTTTGTAGGGAGAAATCTTTAATTAATACCGAAATTGTATAAATATTTTAATACTCTAATTTTACTAAATATATTGGTAACCGGATGTTTGAGAAATCTATATTACATACATTTTTAAGTAATTGATACCATATAGTAAATTTGGCAATAATGGGGTAATAATGTGTTTTATTATTATAAAAATATTTGTAAGCTAATTTTAGTAGATGTAGTAAGTAAAATGTTGTTAGATTGTATATGTCTGAAGATTTTATTTTTTGAAAGAAGTAATTGAATTAGTTTATATGTAAGATGGCGACTATAAAATATAAAATAAATAGAAACTATTTTTCCTCAGAAAATATTAGGAATTTATTCTAACTATTCGTGTCGGCATATCAGGTATTCGGTTTATAATCTTATAAAAGAAAACTGAATATGCTATTTTGGCATTGTGTACGCATGCGGGATTTCAAACAATATTATACAAATAATGAAGTATTGGTAGAATATATTGTAAATAGAATAAGTGTGAATTAAATGTTTTAAATAGATTTAATCGAATTAAAAAGTTCGGACAACGGGATTAATACCTGTATTTTTAATCTATGATAATGTGAATTTAATTCCCAAAAGGTGAGGTCATTTAAATCATGGGTCTCTAATGGGCAAACATAAACGACCCCATGAATATTGGGCATGTGTTTCTTTCTTTGACCAAAATGAAATACCACGTGATCGTCATAAGCACAAGAGATAAAAAGTGAAAAAACCTAATGGCACTTCTGAAAAGATGAGAAATACATTGTGTTCTCCTATTTTTCGATATATTTATTTGCTTAAGTTCAATATCACATGCATTAACTCAGTGAATATAAAAGCAAAACTGTAGAGATTTTCCCAAAAATAAATTGTGTAAAGATGTAACAATGGAAAATGTTTCCTTCACGTTGAGATGAAAGAACTTTTGACGGATGATAAACCGGTGTTGAGTCAAAGAGTTAAAGGAAGAGAACGATATATATATATATATATATATATATATATATATATATATATATATATATATATATATATATATATATATAT